>OZ005743.1:35640034-35810953 GCA_963930735.1 Dioctria linearis | reverse complement strand
AGTATGGACAAAGCCTACTGATGACATCGGGACCTGCCGATTCTATCTGGTGGAGCCTAACCCTACAAAAGTAACATCGAACATCATCGTTGGTAAGACTTTAGTGAAGACAGAAGGCGCAACATTAATTCCAGTCAGAGTGCTCAACACATCCGAAAATGAGGTACAACTAAAAGAAGGTGCTATAATTGGAAATTGTGAGCCTGTTTATCAGATTGTTAATTTGGAAAATGGTAGTAATATTAAGGAGGCAATACGTATACCAGCTACTACTCAACAGGTTCAGAAACTTCTTTCATCTAGTGCCTTAAGTGAACAGCAATACAACGATGCCAAAGAGATGATCGATGAATTTTCCGAATTATTTGCATTGAATGATGATGATTTCGGCAAAACAAATCCTGTCCAGCATCGAATCACAACAGGAGATTCTAGGCCCATTCGGCAACCACCACGAAGACTACCATTAGCCAAACAACCAGAAGTTGCAGATATGATAAATTCCATGAAAGAACAAGGCATAATTGAGGAATCTAACAGCCCTTGGACATCGCCAGTTGTTTTGGTCAGGAAAAAGGATGGCAGCACCCGATTCTGTGTGGACTACCGCCAACTAAATAATGTAACAAGAAAGGATAGCTATCCGTTACCAAGGATTGATGACACATTGGACACCCTTTCCGGAGCGGAATGGTTTTCCACATTGGATTTGAAGAGCGGTTACTGGCAAGTGGAAATACATCCCGAGGACCGAGACAAAACTGCTTTCTCAGTTGGAAGTGGCTTATGGCAATTCAAAGTTATGCCATTTGGATTATGTAATGCTCCAGCCACATTCGAACGACTCATGGAATGTGTTTTACGAGGATTAACCTGGAAAACATGTCTTGTCTACTTAGATGACATAATTGTGATCGGAAGGACATTCGAGGAACATAAAAACAACTTACGGGACGTACTTCAAAGACTGAGGGATGCGAAACTGAAGCTCAGTACGAATAAATGTGCTCTATTCAAGAATGAAGTAAAATATTTGGGGCATATAGTTTCATCACAAGGAGTAAGAACTGATCCAGAGAAGATAAGAGCTGTGAAAAATTGGCCTGTTCCAAAGGACAAACATCAATTAAGGAGTTTCCTTGGATTAGCTACCTATTACAGGCGATTCGTAAAAGGTTTTGCAGATATAGCAAGGAGCCTACATCAACTTACAGAAAAAGGAAAGCCATTCATATGGTCAGATAAATGTAACGAGAGTTTTGCAAATTTGAAGCAACAGCTCTGTGGAACTCCAGTGCTTCACTATCCAAAGCTGGGAAAAACTTTTATATTGGACACGGATGCCAGCAATGTAGGTATTGGTGCAGTGCTTTCACAGGAGGAGGATGGTCAAGAGGTGCCAGTAGCTTATTTTAGCAAAGCACTCTCAAAATCAGAGAGAAATTATTGTGCTACAAGGAAAGAGCTACTTGCCATTGTAAACTCAACCAAGCATTTTCGTAAATATCTCTACGGGCAGAAATTTATCCTCCGCACTGACCATGCAGCGCTTAAATGGCTTTTGCAGTTTAAGAACCCTGAGGGGCAAGTGGCGAGATGGATAGAGCGACTCCAAGCTTATGACTTTGAAATCCAACACCGAAGAGGACGTATCCATGGAAATGCAGATGCCCTTTCACGACGTCCATGCAAAGTTGAATGCAAACATTGCGTTCGGCTGCGTTCGGAGGCAACTATACAGCTGATGACGGTGGAACCATCGACAGGTTGGAACAACGAGAGCTTGCGAACGGCTCAACGGGAAGACCCAGACATAGCACCTATTCTTGCTTGGAAAGAAGACATGGAAAGACCACAATGGCAAGATATCTCGGAAAGGAGTGAGAAACTGAAGAGCTACTGGGCTCAATGGAACTCTCTTCACGTTGAATGTGGTATATTAAAGCGCAAGTGGGAATCAACTAACGGCGAGTCATTCCGAATACAAGTAGTCGTGCCAGCATCCCAGGTCAAAGATGTTCTAGAAGAAATGCACAGTGGATCATCTGGAGGACATTTGGGGGTGAATAAAACAATTTCCAAAATACGTGAATGGTTTTATTGGTTACATATGCGGGAGGATGTTGAGGAATGGTGCCGCAGATGCACTATCTGTGCTTCTTGCAAAGGACCACCACACAGAAGTAGAGGAAAAATGCATAAGTATAATGTAGGAGCCCCATTTGAAAGGATAGCCGTAGACATCGCTGGACCTTTTCCAGAAACAGATAACGGTAACCGTTATATATTAGTTGCTATTGACTATTTCAGTAAATGGCCTGAAGCTTATGCAATCCCTAATCAAGAGTCTACCACAGTAGCGGATCAAGTAGTAATGAATTGGGTCAGTAGATTTGGTGTTCCTCATGAACTTCATTCGGACCAAGGACGGAACTTCGAATCACGGACTTTCCAAGAGATGTGTAAAATTCTGGGAATAAGAAAAACCAGAACAACTCCTCTGCATCCACAATCTGATGGCATGGTAGAGCGCTTCAACAGAACATTGGTCGAGCATCTAAAGAAAGTAGTCGACTATCACCAACGCGATTGGGATCGACATATTCCCATGTTCTTAATGGCCTATCGATCAGCTGTACACAACACGACCGGACAAACTCCAGCAAAAGTGATATTCGGAAAGGAGATGCGTTTACCTAGCGATCTCAAGTTTGGTACACCCAGAGGTGAACAAAAGTTACCAGACGATTATGTATCGGAACTTAGACAACAATTAGCTGATGTACACGAAGTCACGAGAGCAAAATTAGCAATAAATACCGATCGGATGAAGACCCGCTATGACTTACGTGCTAACTCAGCAGGATTTAATGAAGGTGACCTTGTTTGGCTGTACAACCCGAAACGACGTAAGGGACGTTCTCCCAAATTACAACAACACTGGGAAGGACCGTATTCAGTAGTGACTAGAATAAATGACGTAGTATATAGGATTCAGCGGGGTACAAGAGGCAAACGGAAAATCGTTCATCTAGATCGTTTATGTCAATACTGCGAGCATCAAGACCGTGGATCACCTGTTGTTCGGGACGAACAATTTTAAGAAGGGGGCAGTGTTACGCGCCACAAAGTGATACAAGCGACATCTATTGGGAATGGAAACAACTTTAGGTTAGTGACATCCTAGTAAACTGGGTTTGGAGAATGGAATATTCAGGAAGGTTCTAGGATAATTCGTAGAGTATAAATACGGCGCTGCTCACATCCAGGAGGCGAGTATTATTTCAGACAGCGAAGTGAACGAAGTAAACTATTGGGATTGCGATAATTAGAAGTACAGTACTAGCGATAAATAAAGAGTTGATTTGATAATTATTTGTGAATTTGTGAGAGTAAACAGTAAAGTTAAATAAAGAAAGAACTTTTGAATTATATCTGAAATATTGTGTTTTAAATAACGAACTAAGGCCACGCTCGTAACAATATATATTATTTTTATTAACCAACTCTATTTATGCTAAATGTCGAACACCCTGATAGCGCCATATCCTTCTAAAGATTCGATCATTCTGAGAAAACACCAAACGCTACGAATTGGCAAAAACAGTCGCAGTCCGCGGAATTGGACTGACATATTGGTTTAATAACTGTTTCTTCTCATGCAAACTTCTGGAGGGAGAATGATAAACAAGATAAAGACAGAGGTAGAGAAAGAGAGAGAGACTGAGAGAGAGTGAGAGAGAAATGAAGAAAGTCTTAATGAGGATGAGCCTTTCTCCTCATGGAAATTATAAAATTATAAAGAGAGAGGTAAATATGAAATAGAGGGAGAGAGCGAGAAATAAAAAGAGGTAAGTAAATGAAGACAGAAAACGAGGCAGTTAAGAATAGAGTAAGAAATTGAGGGTGATAGTTATATAGCAATAGAGTAGAACGGTAGGGCAGGGCATATGCCTAGTCGACTAACGTTAAAATTTGTATTTGTACAAATCCTTCCTTTAATTTATTTCTTGGTAATATAGAGTTTGTGGTGTCGCCCGAATTTAAATTAACCCACCCCTTCTATATGGCCTCCATTATACGCCTGAAAGAAAGAATATAACAACTGTGTGGACGAAAATTAGTTCATTAGAAATGTTATTGAATGACACTTGACAGTTCCTCATTGTTAGTAAATATCCAAAAAAAGAGAAGGTAAGCTGCAGAGGGATTTCATTTGTGATCCGCGGATTACTGTTACTACTGAATTTATTGGAAAATTTATCCACTTCCCAATAAATTCAGTTCATTTCAATGACGGTATGTGTGAATTTAACTGCAATTTCACTAGTATGGACTAAAATTTGATCCATTTGAAATTAAACCGAGATGTTGCAAAGCTCCCATCATACACTTGCATTTGTATGACGCAGTGCTTATTTGACTCAATTTAATTAAAAATTAAGTCATTATAGAGACAGTCTGCCTAGGGTAAGGATATTGGAACTTCATACTTTATTTTTGGTTCATGAGCAGGAATAGTAGGAACTTTCTAATTGGTGATGATCAAATTTATAACATAATTGTAACTGCACATGCATTTATTATAATTTTCTTTATAGTAATGCCTGTTACAAATCCATCTTCAATGAGGTAAATTATCCAAATTGCTCTTGAGCGAGTGAGTTTATCTGCTTTTTCGTTTCTATTATAATATTGCGAATAATTTTATTAAGTTCTTGACAATAACTTGTTTTTTTTTTTTTTTAATTACAACTCAATAGATACTTTCGCATTTATAAAACGAACCTTGACGTGAGCTTGGAAAATATTCGACCCAGAATTTTACTCCAATTTGGGCCATTTCTGTAATAAAGGTTATGCCCAGCTGAAGCACAAAAATATTTGCGGACTTGAGTGCATCTTGTCCAATATCTTTCTATGATTGAGAAAATTCATAGATTTCCACCGTAGTACAAGTTCCATGGGTTAACAGAGATTACATTGGAAATATTCCACGATCCAGATTGTTCGGAAGTTTGTATTTAGAAAATTGGATTGAACAGTGATGGGTGAATTATGGCATAATGTAAGATAAATCAAGCATTAAAATAGGGAAGAAGGAGAGTTCTATGAAGGAAACAAAAGCGGTTAATAATATTTTTTTTCGAATTATATTTTTTACTAAAACACTTTTACTTACTAGTTTTTCTTGCTATTTGAAGCAGGTGATTTTCGCTGGGTTTTCTCTTGCTCCTAAATTGAAAAATACCTATTTTTAAGTCACAAAAACCTTGTAGCTCGTCTTTCCACCGATAAGCAATAATCGATTTTTGTATTTTATTATGTTTCACTTATAAAAATTTCTCTTAACCTGGTTTTCCTCTTTCAAATAATCTCAATAAAAAATTCATTTCAGAGTCAAATTTTTGTCAAACGTTCAATTTAACTTTACAAGCGAAAATATCCCGTGGGACATCTTCCTTTGCATAGAAGCGTTTGAAAATGGACGAAATACTTCAGCTAAATTAATTTACATAAGGCGATAAATGGCTTTGAGGAAAAGCTCCAGCAATTCCTTTCCTCCTAAAATCTGAGGGAATTTCGTCAGTGTTAAAGGCATACTTGGAGGAAGAAAGCGAGATGTTCACTACACCAAGTGATGTTTTCTCAATGCACCCGTATGCCCGTAAATATTTTAAGAGGGAAATATATTTTGTGTTAAATTGGATCAATGCTTAAATAACTGTATTATTTCTAGGATATCTATGGGATTTTAATGAGTTGATAATTTTTCAGATTTTGATATTTTAGTTTGAGAAATGTTTTCATTCTTGATGGTCTTGTGTGTATACAAATAATGTCCGCTATGAAAATAGTATGCCGTCGGAATAGAATGAAATTTTTTTAATTTTGAATGACCAGATGTTAGATACAATCTAATATCTGGCAAATGTCGATGTAATTCATGTTCATATTTTCCATACCTTTTGAGGATTTTCCCTAATGTGTATTGTAAATCTAGTAGACAACCTGATGGTCGTCTCGTCATTAAAAAGTCAATATTTTTTTATATCACAATTTTGTACTCATTATACACTAGATCTAATCTAAGCGGTGTACTAAGTTTGTCATTCCGTTTGTAACACTTAGAAATATTTATGGTAGAGTAAAATGGATTAGACACCCATGCATAAAATAAAAAGTTATTTTGAGTTTTGCATGTCCGTCCGTTCGCCCGTCCTCACGACAACTCGAGAATGCATGCACTTAGAGTTGAAATTTTGCATATACGTTTCAAAAATAAAAAGTTAAATTTAGTTCGAAAATGGGACAAATCGGGTAACTCCTTCGTAGGGTTGCGATACCACTTTCCCTCCCTTCCCTCACAACCGTGGTGGTAGTAAAATAAAAATTTCAGCTCTTCTGCGTGTTCTTATATATCGATAATTTTCATTGCAACCGCTCCTGAGAATGGTGCTTTTGTCAATTGTATGGAAAGTTTTTGTCAATCACAACTTTAGAGCTCCCTAGAGCGGAGGTATAATAATAATTAATAATTCATTTGGAGTTTCAAGTGCAAATATGCGAAAATGTGAGTTGTAATATGAAATTTCGAAATACAAACGTTTTTGCGTTCGTCATTAATCAACCAGTCATCGGAATTAAGTATTATATTTTATAATCACAAGCGTGAGCGTTAGACGAATTCGACAATTTATCTTATTTCTTTATGGAATTCTATCCGGAACGTATGTATCTACTTTTAGAAGGAATATTGCTAGATAAAATCACTACTGCCAAGAGCAAGAATATACCTTTTGCGAACTTGTCTGTATTACGTTAATATTAACTCTAATATAGAAAAGGAAAATATTTCTTGGAAACTACAAGTGTAAGGAATATATGCAGTCAGATTGGTCGAAATATTGGACATTACTCAATCGTTGAACAAATAATTCTCTTCACTAGAAAATGCTCAACAAGAACCTACGTTCCCAACAAACTCAGAGCGATCGCGAGCAAAAACTTGGTAGTTACCATAACATGAGGGACTGTAGTAGACTTCGAAATCTAACAAGATTGCAAGTACTGGATCTAGCCTTAGCTTGGTCCGAATGTCGTATTGCATCTTGTTAAAACCATCCCTCCTAAGAGTTTTCTGAATATCGATAGATATTTTAGAAATATACCTCTAATGCTGAAACTTTTAAGCACTAATTGTTACGGTACCGAAAATATTATGGCCAACCGAATTAAAAACTCAGCTTTCTTCAACGATTCAACAATGGAGAGGGGAGAAATGCAACAGTTAGTGGCGAATGATGAAAAGGTTGATACTATTAAATGTAGAGATACAAAGGACAGACAATCTTCTTTCATCTCCCTTTTTTTGGAAAAGTGCCAGTAGCAAACGTTCGGAGATGGACAAAGAAAAACAAAGCGTTTATGAACATACCATGACAACAAATAGTTAGACAATACAATAAACATATGGGAGGCGTTGATATGTGTGACCAATGTATGCAAAGCCACTGGACATGGGTAAAATCAAAGAAATGAAAAATAGGGCTTTGCTTTCTCGATTTAGCTGTTGTGTATTCCTCGATGGAGTATTGAAAGAAAGGAAGAAAAATATACCGATCTTCTGCAGTTTCGCCTAGGACTTACGGAAGTGTTTCTAGTGGCAGCTTGCCCAAAAGTAGAGAAAAGTCCAGCAGGATCACATAAACTCAAATGTTTAGTTATATCTGCTGAAAGTTTGAACACAAACCTTTATTATCCGCTCCCGCTAATGATATAAGACTAGACCGTCTTAACTACTACACCATCACTGGTGACTTAATGAGGCTAAGATGAGTGCCTGCCCTCCTGTAATAGTCGTACACGCAATCGCTGTGCAAAATGCAACGTATATTTGTGTATTTCCAAGAGCAAGCGTAGTTTAAGGAATTTCATTTGGAAAAAGGGCTTAACAAGAAATTTTCCAATTATGATTTCTTATTATATAATTTTAGTTTTTGGTTTGTTAATTTGGACAAGAATTAGTGTTTTTTCATTTCGATCAATGAACTTTAATGTATTTTTTACAATGAAATGTAATTTGCTTTTGCTAATGTTCGCAGGTATAATTTCTTTTACATTAAGGTATTATTATTAAAATATTCACTATTATATACTGTTATATCACGTTATATAACTTCTTTAGTAAAACGTTTACGCCTCTGACATGTAAATAAAGGCTTATAGAACACGTTCGGTTTTCTTATTCGTAACCCTCACAAGCGTGAGGGTCCTTTTATCGAAGAAGGTGGCTTTTTAGATATTTTTCGATATTTTTCTCTTAATACTTATGATGTGACGAAGCAGTGTATGAAATGTCATGTAAATCGGAGAACTTTTTTCTCAGGAGGGAAAGGGATACAACAATTTCGTTTTTCGCTATATATTTGGACACTACCTGAGAACGAGTCAACGTCGAGAGCTGAAATTTTGTACATACTGTTTTCATAAAAATAGTAAATACAATTTCTAAAATGGACTAAATCGGGCAACCCCGTCTTTGTGTTGCCATATAAAAATTTATGATTTTTATGTATACTGTGAAAATGGTAAGTCCTATACGGTTTTAATGTACTGAAAAGTCTTCAGAATATGAAATTCTGTTAAATTGGTTATAACATTTTTTTCTGTCCAACGAACCCTTAAAGAAATATATTCGAAAACCCATTTCAAAAATCAAACCGGCACAGATGGGTGACCATAAGAAATGATATGCAAGTATTCGTCTAGGGTATCATAAGAATTGGTCTTAGATCAATTCTAGCTTTTTTACTTGTTTGTAGTTGATTTCCTTTTTTTATAATATCGAAATTGGTTGAAATTTTCTTTCTACAACGAAAGGCACAGACACACAAAATTCAGTTCTATCGAGGATTCCGATTCCATTTTGATTCGCAGATTATGGACGAACTGTTGCTTGAGTAATGACGTACAAAGAGTTTTTAATATTATATACTACTGTTTGTAAAACTTTTTGACAAATGAATCAGGTGGCCCATGGGGTCTGTTGCATTTCGCTTAATTTGGTTAAACTTCTTCCAAGTAATGATTTTTCTTTTTCACTAAAGGAGGAGAAGACGGAGCTGCTTTGAGAACAGTAAGTAAGATTCTACGAGATACGGTTCTGAGGGTGTTTTTTCTTACTTTTTTAATGTGATGCCAAAGCTCAGGGAATACCCTATGATGCCGTATCACAGGCTTGACAGGAAAGGAAGAAGGGGTAGGGGATTGTGGATTTTTGTGTCGAAACAAGTAGGTGACGGAACGCATTACGCTCGAAGGTTTGTGGCTCAACACTAGGGTGGGGGCGGAGAATGGCAGGCTGTTCCACGTTCGCAGTATTCGGCATATGAAGGGTTGACGGTACGCCCGAATTTCTAAGAGTCTGAGCTCGGGGGACAAGTAGTGTGGTACGCAAAGGAAGAATTCTACAAAGTATTAGGCTAGAAATTTCGTCATAGCAATGTTCATAGAAGTAGCGATAAAAGGAGCAGAGACATCCGATATTATTCCGGTTCTCTAGGGAATCAATAGTTGCTATTGATATGTCATCGCTAATAAGCCAGAAGACCTCCTTTTTGACTCTGTCTAACGCTGACAATACAGTGCAGGAGCTAAACTTACCCAAATATGGGAGTTCAATTCTAATCTAGGCCTGATATGAGGCTTGTAAATTTGTGCCAGGTATGATGGAGCCAAATATTTCTTATATCTTTGCAGGAAGCCCAGGCAACTCATCGCGTTTTTGGCAATACCAAAAATGTGATTGGACCAACTACAATGTTAAGAGATGGTGAGTTCGAGATGTCTTCTTTATCGACGGAAATTGTTGTAGTGGGCGTTGGAGTACGTTTGAGTGATAACAGATAACATTGCCTTTTGAAACTTTAAACAAGATCATATTCGCTACGTCCCAAGCGAGTATTGTTCTGAGGTCAAAGTTTAGTGAATTGAACATGTGGCTTCGCTTGTCAACTGTAACATTCTTACGGGAATAAGCTATAGATTTGAACGAGCACACGAAATCAAGGATTCTGTCGTCTACAAAACAACGAATAGGACTGATAGTGAGAGCTAGTGGATCATTTAAAAAAATGAGGAAGCAGTAAGAGAGAGCACAGAACCTTGTGGTACATCGCTGTGGATTATAAAACGGTCCAATATAACTTACATTGAATTGGAAGAAAGAAAACTTGCAATCTAGTTTAAGTAAAGAGGGTCTAGGCCTAATGCCTGAAGTTGGGCGACAAGAGAAGGATGCCAGACTCTATCGAAGGTCGTCGAGATATCTAATGCGATGATCTCAGATTCCCAAAAATTATGGAGAAATTGATTCCAACGCTCGGTAAGGAATGTTAATAAATCTCTAGTAGAGCGGCCAGCACGAAAGCTGTATTGGCGATTGCTAATAAAATGACTAGTTTCTAGATATTTCATCAATGTTTATGAGTGTTTCGAAAACCTTCGAAAGAAGTACGGCAATTGGTCTATAATTTGAGGAATCGCTTGCCAGGTGTTAACATTTTGCTTCCTTTTAAGATTTATATCGTATTTTAGCATATATAAACCCTGTTTTCCGCTATGAAAGCATTCCTGCTTATATTAACTATAAACATTCATACTACTTACCACTTATCATAAATTTACATAAATGTAAGTGAAAAACTGAGATAAAAAAAAAAATCGTGGCCAACGTAATCGAACTTCAAAGCTCCGCATATGTACTTTTTTCCCTTTCCAATTAAAGTCAACAGCACCTATACCAATTCCTCTGCTTAACTTTACTTCTAGTGGAAAGGTTTTTGATCCCACATGTATTATAAACAGAAGTACGCTTATTCTACCTTCTTCGCATTTATGCCTTAAGTTATGCAAGCAATGTTAATTCATGTTATTTTAATTTGTTCATGTGCTATAACTATACAAATCATGTTAACATTTTTCATGCATATTTATAATTCTTATGCCGTCCTAAACGTCACTCACCTTGGCAGTTCTCCAGGACTTTTTCCTCCAGGTCATTCAGTAAAAAGTTCTTGTATAAAGTATAGGAAAGGAAAGACTTTCATTCGAAATTTATGCGTAAAGTTTGAAGATGTATCTCGATTAGGCACGTTCTTATAGTTTTGCAGAGTGCGGTTAAAAAGTGTTATCTAACTGCAATTATGGGCGCTATTATAGTGCAACATGGAAATGCGTGTAAGTCGAGACTAATATAAGGTCAAATTTGCCTACCATTCTAGTCAAGTACCTACTTACTTTTAGTTGTTTTGAAGGAAAAATTGAATTTGTTCATACAAATTGCGGGTAAAATAATTGTACGTACGTGCATTTTCGAATTTTTCCATAATTATTTTGAAGTATTGGAAGAGATGACTAGTTTTGGTTGACCTAGCTCTTCTTGAACATTGCTATTTTGGTAATTTTAGTTAATTGTTATTAAAATTCATTGTCTAACCTCCTTTGAAATAAGATATCCTAAAGGAGTTGTTTCAGCACAAAGCATTAAGCAAAAATTATTCGCTTGTGCAAGACTAGTCTGGCAAATTGTCCTTTCCACATTTTGAGATAGATCAAAGCAGGAGCTAGCTGGTAGCTTGGGGATTAATCAGTTTGAAAATTTATCCTTTTTTCCAGATCGAATAAAATTCACTCTTTAACATCAGAAATACGTGCCGTCGCATCTCGTATGTGTCATTTCGTTGAGATTTGAGTCACATACTTGTTTGAATAATGAATGAAGAATGGAATGAATTGTCTTGAAACTTAATTAGTTATTTTGCACCATCTCTTCTTGGATGTATTGGATGTCATCGATGAGTTTGTGTGTGTGTGGGTTGGTACATGATTTTCTCAAAAAGTTTCGTTATGCCGCCAAGTTGGAAATTAGAAAGTGTAGTTTGTATCAAAGGAGATATCTTTGGAAGATGTCGACGAATTGGAAATTATGGCAATAATGATTAATCTAAAACTTCCTTGTACAAGTCTGGTGGATATATGTTTGAGCAGAGATTTGCTAGGTGGAATTAAAATAGTTTGCCAAATCGTTGCCTTTATTTTAGGGTTTACAAACTTTGTATATAGAATGTAATATTATCATGATACGGAGAGAACTCTACAATATCCCTTCGAGGATGTTATACATTAAAATGCCTTCAATTAATAGTTGTGGTAAAAAGCATTTAAAACAATATACGTATTTAAGTTATAGGTGTGTAAAAAGAAACGTTGGGTGAGTTGGGAAAAGAACTGAGCGTGGAGACTTTTATTTTGACGAAAATAGTGGTGCACAACGTATCCTCAATTTCATTATATATGCGCATTTACTATTTTTCTAAAGACATTTTGTGCTCCGCAGTTGTAGTCTGTCCTAAGAATCGGACCGGATTTAAGTCCTTAGAGGCCGTAAGCACTGAAATAATTTGGTTGCGCCCATATTATATCTAAATCAATATTGAAAATGTTAACAAACATAAACCGTTTTCTAAACAAATCTAGCACTTAAAATGGAATATAATGTTTATATTTTTAAACGTCCAATTTATTTAAACAAAAGCTTTCGCCTACTTTTTATAGTGACAATATCTATGATAACATAATCAAAAATAATTTTCCATAACACATCTGCTTCTATACTTAGCAGAGATAATGCATCAGGCGTGCCTTGTTGCATAACTATTCTGTTGAGATTTTTTATATACTTAAACTGAGAAAATGACCGCTCAGCTGTACAGATGGTTATCATTAATTATAAGAAAACTCCGTATCCAATATCAACATTTAGAAAAGCATACTCAATATTGCCGGTATTCGAAATAAGCTTTAAACACAATTGCGATGGCCATAAGCAAACAACCAAAAAAGTGCGCTGTCACAGTGTCTTCTGCGAATGCTGAAAATTACGACGGCCGACGAACTCGCCATCGGAATTGACCAATTTTTAATTCGATCTTCGATCGCTGCAATACTACCAACAAAATAAGACGAATGATGTTTTCGCATTTGTCGTCATTTCGCGTCAATTTCAAAAGAGGAAAACTATTGATGTTGTTGGGAAATTGTGCGAAGGCACAAAATAATTTACAACTTACAACTTACAACTAGAATAGCCATAAAGTTGCCGGTATTAATAACGAGTCACTGTTGATCATTATACAATTCAAAGTATGAACATGCGCTTATGGATCAGTTCTAGCCAACGAACAATTATTGTCACAAGAACCAAAACAACAATTTTCAGCCAAGTAAAAGAGGTTTCCCGTTGAAGGGAAATTGATGTATATGTTACAGTCAAAACACGAAATCCGTCAAAAACCCGATTTTACTAGGAAATTCTAGTTCTAACAAAGCGCTTTCGGTAATTCTAGTTTTAACTAATATAACACAGTTAAAATTAGAATTAACGAGAGCGCTATGTTAGAACTAGTATTAACTAAAGAATTTGTAGTTAATTCTGGTTGTGGCTGTTCTCGCGCAGCTCTTAGTTAAATCTAGAACTGACTGGTTGCTATTAGTAAATTTGCGTTACAATTGAATTCTCCCGCCATTAAACCTTGATGTTTATTAAGGATGTAGTTATTTATGCATACAGTATGTATACGCAATAGGTAAAGGGTGGGGTCGGGGGGCATACAGATCAGTGACACACACGCCCCCGCACACGTAAACACCAACACACACACACACACATACACACATCCGATCGCGCATACACACACAGACATCCGCGTTGCGTATACATACTGTATGTATAAATAGCCACATCCTTAATAAAAATCAAGCGTCACTGATCTGTAAGCCCCAAATCCCCCCCCCCCATCTCCACCCTTCCAATTGCGGATACATACTGTATGTATAAATAGCCACATCCTTAATAAACATCAAGGTTTAATGGCGAGAGAATTCAATTGTAACGCAAATTTACTAATAGCAACTAGTCAGTTCTAGATTTAACTAAGAGCTACGCGAGAATTCAGTCACAACCAGAATTAACTAAATATTCTTTAGTTAATACTAGTTCGAACAGAGCGCTCTCGTTAATTGTATGTAGTTTTAACTGTATTATATTAGTTAAAACTAGAATTACCGAGAGCGCTTTGTTAGAACTAGACTTTCCTAGTAAAATCGGGTTTTGATGGATTTCGTGTTTTGACTGTAACATATAGATTAAAACATAAAAAAAGTTCAGCTAAAGTTCTATAGTTATGTAAAATTGAAAGAAAGAAGCAGTCATTGTTCATTTAATTACTAAAGCATATTTGTATAATTGATCAAGGCGTTTTGAACACTTTAGTAGAAAGAATTAGTTTGGTGAAACCAATCAGAGCTACGCTAGTTGCGTGAAGCCAATGTTACTGGCGTTGTAACTCAAACCAGGAAAAAAATGAAAACATCTCCTATTCTCTATTAAGGTGATGGAAATGGAATCAGCTGATTTCATATTCAATGAGACTTTTTAGCCAGACAACCATATTAGTTTTCTCTAGGTATTATGCGCTCGTTGTTCTAACCTAAGAAAGCATCTGGTTTACTTTCAGCTTTAATTTTATTAATTTTGACAATCAGACCGAATTGAAATAGGTATTTGCTTCGCGTCCAGGGTGCATCAGTTCCTTAGTGATTCGAAATTTTGGCCTCGGGGGCTCCCTTTCTTCCATTTTCCTTTTCGTATGATTCGCTGCTTTGTTCACTCATTCCATTTGCGAATGTCCCTTCTAGGCTGCGATTATTTACAATGTAGGCTCCTATTCTATACATGACTTACACTTTAAAGCCTGTTACTAGCTCCGCAACTACTTCGTACATTCAGAAATTCAACTGACTTAACAATGTTTCCAGTAAAAGTTTCCAGTCAACAATAATATTGGTTGAAAACGTTTCCAATCTTCAGTACCCGGTCTATATCAGCTTCGGCGTCGAAATATGCGACGTAAAAAATTCACCGCCGCGCTCTTTTTAATGAGGCAGTAACTAGATGGTATACTTTGGCTACATTGATCTTTGGTTACTCTCTCTCTCCAAAAGTTAGCTTCATTCAGTATTCTAATGTCCTTTTGATCTGAATGTCAAACAGTATATCTCCGTCTAGTTGTTACTTGGAAAGCTTGGGACGCGTCTACAACTTTTACAACTTCTTGAAAAGTGTGCTAGTTCAGATAATGGCAGGCAATTATTGGCGACTGGGGTGTTTTTGAGTAGCAGCAACGGCTTTAAGAATAAGAAAAAAGTTTCACAATGTACTTTCCTAAACATTTACAGTGCCTTAGATAATAATTGATAGACCTATTATAACTTGTAAAACCTGAAAAATATGCTTGTAATATACGCCAATAGCAATTATTAATTCAATAAAATTGTACAATTCGTTGATATTACAAATATTACATTGAACATACGTGAGCAGATTTTCTATACATTTTCCAGATCACATGAACTACCTATACTTACCAAACTCATCAAATCCTTTCCTTTTCCATTATACCTTTTTGAGAAAGTGAATAGTCAGCATTTTTGTCACATATCATAGTGAAAAAGGACGATGGGAAAGAAGAAAAATCTGCTGACTCTTATCACGTAACACCCGAAAAATATATTTCCTGACCAAAAATTTAATCCCGGGAAACAACTCTCAGGTCAGGTGTCGGAAATTAGTTAATAAATCGTCCGTACACAAATATTTTCCACTTGAAACACTAATGGGCTTTAATTTAATAGGAAAAAAATCAAAAGTTGGCATTCATTTTCCCCGGGCTACGGCACGTGGAAAACTCAGTTCTTCGCCCACCTCTTTATATTTTTCTCATATTACCTTTACTGCACCATAAAGTCATAAAGTTGAAAAGTTACAAAATTCAAGTTGTTGGGGATACTTCTCTCCTGTGAATGCTGTTCCTGCTTCAGGTTGAAACTTTTACGTTTTTCTGTAAACGCATAATTGAACAAATGCGTCATTAAAATCTCTTATTGAATTTGCATTAATTTTATGTGTGATTGTATGTGTTGGTGAAAAAAAAATTTCAATGAAATCGGAATCCTTGTACCTTTTGGAGTGCAAACTTTTGCATTTTGAATTAGGAACTAACATAGACTCTAAATGACTTGTACGACTATTGATATCAGGAAGTGTTGGAAAAATTTCAATCTATGCGATAATAATCATAATAGTCATCTAATTTTTATTGCATGAACGGTAAGTTATGACAGCACATAGAGAACTTTCCCAAGTAGCAATGTGCGTACTATTTGGCTCACTATAATGAGTGTTTTGCGAAATGACTGTCAGTTCTTAGTTGTGTTTTCAAACCAATATCTGTTGTTAAAAATGTTTGGGAACCATTTCTATCTATCAGTCAGCCATTTAGTTTTTGCAACCATATGTTTCGAATAAGGAATCTATTTTTATAGCCAAATAAGAACTATATGACATTTGGAGTTATTAGAGCTTTGTGCAAGCCTATATCTCCTCAATAATATGCCAATCTTCAAGCATGCTAAAAATTGATTAGTCTGGTGACAAATCTCATAATTATGAGATGCGTAGTCTGCACATAACATGCAACTATCCTGAAATGTAGCCTAGCACAATTATAGAAAATACAAAAAATAAGGAACATAATAATTGACGGTAACTACAAGTCGATGAACATAAATATAGTAATGGGGTTTGGTAGACCCAGTTAATAAATAATTCTGAACTCTTAAGTGGGAAGCACAATTCCACCATACTATTTGTCCAAACGTCAAAGTTGCTTGAATGAGACATATAGTATGTGCAATTGCACACATTACACCGAAATGGATCGAATAGAAACGGAGAACTTGAGGAAATTTGAACTTTTACATAACCTAGAAAAATCATCTGTAAAGATTTGTTTATACTCAAAGATGTAGGAAACAACTTTTATGAGGAAATAAAAAAGAACATGAATTATACGACAAAAAAAGAATGTTTTCCTGCATGGATGTAAAGCGGAAAGGCAAACTCAGGCAAAAATTTAAATTCAATTCTGCGAAACCGAACGGAACAATTGTACTCATGTATCCGCTGGATCGAATCGAATTGAAACATCGATATTATTTTTGGCACTTCAGAGTGAATAACATTTACCAAGCAATCATTATCGCAGGGGAAGGGAAAGGGGACAAGTCAACAACCACTTTGAAACTGTTTCCATCGAGTTATAGGCGTCGGAATATCGAATAAATCTACTACATACAGTCCCATCGGGGTAATAATGCTTTAATGTTCTTCTTCGTGCAATAATGTGGAAGCACAAGCGAAGCGTTTGTGCTTCAGTTGCAAATATGTAGGAGCAAGCGCTTCCTGTCAGCTTCGTTATAATAGTTTTTGAAGCAGTTTGAGAGAAAGCCGATTGAATCAGCTATGCACAATTGCTGATCCTACAATATCGCCCACAAATATTTGCCAGTGTTGCTAATTACAGAAAATTAAATTTTGACGAGACAGCTGCGCTTTAAAATATCACAGCATCAAGCACAGGTTAGAAAGTAACGTAATTTTATTAACAGATTTAACACTATTCTATCAAACAATTTTTCTATGCAAAAAAGCAAAAGACCTGCTTTTAAATACGGCGAACCACGTAGTGGTACATACATGAGACAGAAAAAACTTACACGATCACGTTGGCATTCAATTTTCTATAATTTAAGGAATAACTTCGAAATTGCTTCCAGAGAAGCATTCTTTTAGGCGCATATCAGTAACCCTAGTACAAGTCCTTCGAATCTGGTTTTTTCGAAGCTCTTGGATGTGGAGATGGTTCTGTCAAGCCGCCACAGAATCAATCTGGGAAAATATTTCAAAATTCAATTGAGTTCTTTAAATTTTCTTCAACTACCCTGAAAAAAACTTCCTTTTACTATGTACAACTCCAATTGAAACAAATAACATCGTCGTCCTCGCCACTCTGCTCACCTCTAATGTGACTTCGCCCTAAAAGAGACCTTACCAAATATGGTCCATATCAAGATTATTTTTGATTTCATTGAAACAGTAAAATATATACACAAAAAAAGATATCGTAAGATCTTTCTTCCATTCAACCCCAAAACAACTGAATTTATGTAAAACTTCCCACACTATTTAATAGAGAAATTTTCACTTCCGCAGTGTTAAAAGTCCATTTTCTGCTGAACTGTTTATGTCTAAACTGGGGACAGAAAGTAACACCTACGAAATGTACGTACATATTTTTACATACATAGCAGGACAGGAGTTTAAATATTTTCCAATTGTTCGCTATACATCACAATAAATCCAAAGGTGACAATATCGTCTGACAAAAAAACAACATTTATCCGCTGTATGCAATATAAATATTTAGGGCGGATCCGAATCCAAGTCTTCGTCTTCGTCTTATTAGTACAGCTAGTGACGCAACATCGAGACAAGCTCTATCCGAAACCAAGTCTATGCCACCGAACTTTGCTATTTTGTATAACAGTTTAGACATTTTTTTTTTTTTTATATTATTAAGCCAAGCTCAGGGGATACCCTATGATGCAAAGCACAGCGTGGCAGGAAGGAGATAGGGAAAGGATTAAGGGATATGAGGAGAGCGGCGGAGGTGCCGATGTATGACGCCCTTGAACTTTCGCAGGTTGTATGCCGGAGGAAAGACAGAAGATGGTAGACTGTTCCACATTCGCACAGTTCGGGATAAGAAAGCATCACGGAATTTAAGTGTACGGCCGAAGGTAATTTGAAGGGTAAAAGGATGAGCGCGGGATGCAGCGCGAGTATTGCGTGCAGGAACTATTCTACAAGGGATCAGACTAGATATTTCATCAGAACATTGACCATGCATATAGCGATAAAGGAGCGAAAGGCATCCAACATCGCGACGGTGCTCGAGCGAGTTGATATGACGAGTAATTGCCACATCGCCAATGGGCTTGCAGGCTCTCTTTTGGACAATATCCAATGAAGCTAAGGCTGTGCGACCAGCCCCGGCCCAGATATGGGAATTGTATTCCATTCTAGGTCTGATGTAGGACTTGTAGAGGAGCGCTATATTTGATGGGCTGAAATATTTCTTACACCTTTTCAAAAAACCAAGACATTTTGATGCTTCTTTGGCAACCGAGAAGATGTGATCTTTCCAGCTTAACTTGCTGGAAATATTAATGCCAAGAATTCTTAGTGACGGTGAATCAGAAATTAATGCTCCATCAAACGAAACGGGAGTGGTTAAGTGATGGTCTTGTTTTAATGAGATGAGACAGCTTTGGGTCTTAGATGCATTGAATTCGACGCGATTCACTTTGCCCCAAGCGAGAATATTGTCAAGATCGTTATTCAATGATCTAATCATGCAGTCTCGTTAACACATGTGGCGTTCCCTCTGGAATCCGCAATGGTGTCAAAGGAGTATGCGAAATCAAGGGTACTGTCATCAGCAAACCTATGGATAGGATTAAAAGTAAGGGAAAGCAGATCATTAATGAAGATTAGAAATAGAGTCGGAGAAATAACAGAGCCCTGGGGGACACCGGCATTAATAGGATGAGGTTCAGATATAACGCCATCTAATACAACACGTATTTGGCGACTAGATAAAAAACTTTCAATCCATAATAGAAGAGGAGGGGAAAGACCAAGTGCTTTGAGTTTGGCTAAAAGGGCTGGATGCCAGACTCTATCAAAGGCCTTTGAAATATCTAGAGCAACGATTTTGGACTCACCAAAATTGTGAAGACTACGATTCCAACGTTCCGTAAGAAAAGTCAGCAAGTCTCCAGATGAGCGACCGTGCCGGAAGCCGTATTGGCGATCGTTGATGAGCTGATTGGTTTTCAGATACTTCATTAATTTGGAGTTAATGATAGATTCAAAAACCTTTGAAAGAATCGAAGTGATTTGGTTAGTTTGATCATCGAGTCAAGCTTCCAGTTGACTATTTTAAATAGGCAGCATATTTTGAGGTTATATTTATTCGCTGGCTATCGAGATCAAGCTAAGCAAACGAATTCGGACAGGTTAACTTCGTCTTGAGCTTGATTGAATTTATTTTGACATTATGGCGAACGCGGAAAAAGTGAAGTGTAAATATTGCCCATGCTTTTTACAGTTGTATTTATTATAATATGATTATCTATTTTAGGGACCAAAGAACTTGTACCTTAATTAATAAAAGCACGGGGGGAGGATTGTAGGCACCTATTTAAAGGAAAATCGTTCAACAATCTGGCGGCATGGAAGTACGAGTGCTGGATACTGATTTGGTTCATACGCCACACTCTTTTATTTGAAATCGAATCAAAAAGCATTTGACATTTGTATTCTAATTAATTCAGTTGATTGGTGCGTGGTTTAGTACTGACATAATTTTAAACATTGCTCCGACTGTGAAAAATGAACATGTACCTACAAACGTTCTTATCCGATAATCCGCAGTTTTCAGCTAACCTACTTTTGATGAATTTAATTTAAAATATCAAAGAAAAGTGGCATATGAACCGAAATAGTTCAGCAAAAAAAATTAATATTGTTAAATTTAATTATTTTAACTTACAGGAGTGCTAAGTAGTGCTTGGGTACGGAGCATTGGATAAAATCCATTTCAAAGAAGTGGTCAAATTTAAGACAGAAATATAAGGTATGTCGCTGACCGATATATTCTTTTTATATGTTAATAATAATGATGTTTTGAATTAAAAACACTAACCTTTCTAATAAATTCTTGCAGACATTGAAGGATCCCCCAAGTGGAGTGTCCACTGAAAATGGGGAGGAAGTGCCAGTTCGTGGCTTTTTATGCCGCCATGGATGAAGTGGTACGGATGCAGCACACAATTTCTCCCCCCCCCCCATATTGATTTCCTCGTCACCGTACATACCCCGCTCCACTGACAGCATACCACCATTAGCAACAGTCACAACACCTGCACCAGAGCCTGGCCCGACAGTCTGTCGCAGGAAACGCAGCCTATACCAACGAAATATTCAAATGAAAAAAATAGCCCTCGAGCAAAATAATCGAATGCGACTATTGAATGACTTCGTTATTTCTGCTGGCGGAGAGGGTTTGGGGAGCGAAGTTGAAGTACCTTTGAATATAGCGAGCTCCGAAGACACAGGTAAAAATTGATAATATGGCAATTTGTTTAAAAACATTTATATTTTTAGGCTGAAAGACTGAAATAACTTTATTGTGATGCACATATTTTTTATTGAAGTTTTGTTTTAAGTTTTTATTATTGTTTTGTCATTGAATATTTTATAAGTTTTGCATTGAAGTATTTTTTTGTTTCATAAGTTTTCATTAATGTTATTTAGTTCTGTTTACAAATAAATGGACTGATTTTTTAAATAATGCACAAAAAGCTTTTATCCTCTTAATTCCCTTAATAATTCCGCACACAGCTGGCTCTAAATTGCACAGCTGATGGCTGTTCAGGACTATCATCATTTTCAATTTGATCTGTTGGTGATGACACTGATGGCTCGTCTACCACATCTCCGTTTGATACACAAATATTGTGTAATGCACAGCAAACTGCAAAAACTTTAACTGCCTTTTCTATTTTTTAATTCAATTGGTCTGTCACCAAATAAATACCGCCACCTATTTTTTATATCTCTTGATCTTTCTACAATAGTCCTAGCTAGGCTGTGGTGTGTATTAAAAAGATTTTTATCTCTGCGGAGATTTTGCCCTTTGTAGGGGATAACAATCGGCACAGGAGTCGTTGCAGCTTTGTAACCTGAATCTCCTAATATATAATATCCAGCTGGAGGTTATTCGGCGTTTAAATATAAAGGGCTGTTCCTAAACGCGCGTTGATCGTGAACAGAGCCAGGATAACCAGTAAAAATATTTAACAACTTGCCATTAGGATCGCACAATACCTGAAGTTGGATAGTATAATGCAATTTTCTATTTATGTATTCATCGTAAAGATGAGGTGGACATAAGACACTTGCGGATGTCCCATCTATGGCGCCATTTGCTCGATGAAATAGTTACATATAGCTGATTTGCCTTTCCGTACAAATCCTGTTGAAATAGCATTCTGTTCAACAGCGTCACTAGGATATTTAATGACTTTTGGTATTATTTCCAATGATTTTATCAAAGCTTTGGAAATAATATCAAATGCTGTACTTCTGGACACATTTACGGCTAAGGAAACTACCCTATAAGAACTACCAGCTGATAACCAAAAGAGAAACATAATCGCCTCTCTTTCTCGACTCCAACCATGTCTTTTGACTTCCACAAAGTTCACAAAGCAGCGAAAGGATTTTAAATTTATTCGCAGGTGATTTTTACAAGTACTTTCATCTCCAGCAAGGATTTGAATTGTTTGTAATGAGCTTGGAGATGGACAATACATCCCTGGAGTCTGCTGAAATAAATAGCTTTCAATTTGAACTAGTTTTGCAATTAAGTTATTTTCACAAAAGTCTTCATATTCGTCTTCATCGTCATTTCTGAAATTGAATTGCTATTTGCTCAAAACTGGGTAGCAATTCGCATTATAGCCATCTCGGTCCTTACGTCTCGTGCTCGCCTCATATTTACTGTTTTCCTACAATTCTTCTGTGCAAAATAAGCAGTTATATATGTACCAATTAGAGATAATTGTAACACATTTTTATTTCAAATTAAATTTAATCTTAAATCATTAATAATAATATTATAATTAATTACATTTATTAATTATGACAAACAGTAGGAACTGGCTCTAAACGTCAAATATCAAGCTAAGCACACGAATTCGGACAGGTTAGCATCGTCTTCGTCTAACTATTGTAATAACTGAGCTTGTTGTATTACATCACTAGCTGTATTAGCAAGACAAAGACGAAGACTTGGATTCGGATCCGCCCTTAGTAGAAAGTTTGCTATGTTATTTTTATTGCTGTCGGTATAGTCATAAATCAAGTCACTTTAGAAGTAGTTTAGTAATAAATTGCACGGCATTTGCTTAATTCAAAAAGAACGCCAATATAAAAAGTGGCAGCTCTTAGATTTGTTGTTACTTGGAAGATTGTCTATTATGAAACTCTTTACAGGTATTTAGTTTAGATTTATTAGAATGCTTGATATGTGAGAAATTTATAACCTATCATGAGTCATTATGTGATATTTCAGTTAACAGAGTTTTCCAATTATTAAAGTGCCTGCAGATGGATCCAATCGAATTCTGTGATGTTGTGGGGATAGCAAGGGCTTTGCTGTCCCACTCAAGCTTTATACCTCCTCAATAATATCGGATATAATGACAGGTCTAATAGAAATAAAATGCGTTACATGTTTATATATTTTAAGGATGTTTTCTCCTTATTATGTCCTTGTGCGTTTTATTTATTATTTTATGTAATAGAGACTTCAAAATATTTTTTTTAATTTCTTACGCAAAAGAGAAACATCAACCAACTGACAACTTTCTATTAATTTTACATATGTTTTCCATTTTGTATCTTACATCATAGGCTTACTATTTTCACCTTTCCCAAATCGCCAAGTGCTTCATTGATCTTGACATTAAACCCTACAAATTCCTTAAGGACTTGCCCGATACAATGTCGACTTATATACCGCCATGGCACTCCTCGACCAGCAAAACCCTTGGGTTTTGGTAATATTTAGCAGGCGGCTTTGTGATTCATCTTATCCAAGTAATTTGTTGTTGTATAACAGTATTTACATCCGGGAGGAACCATATCCTTCCGAATGTTGCAAGTGCGATAATGGAGCTCACAACATAGCGTCTGAGTCTGTTTGATCCTGTATACTTCCAGACGCCGCCGGCTGGGTGACCTGTGTTTAATCTGGTGGAATGATGTTTGAGGGCAAGGAGTCTCCAGTCGCTAGCTGAGAACACTCCGCTGTATTTGAATGGCCCAACTGTATTGACTTAAAGGAATTATTCATGTTAGAATTTTGATCATTGGTGTCGTTGTCCAGTGAATCGGAGTCTTGTGGTAAAAGGTTTCCAGGCGTTGGCACTTCGATGTTGGGCTCAATGGTGTTTGTCTGTAAGAACTCTGTGGGTTGCAATTTTGGTCAACTATATTGTTATCAGATCTGGTTTGCTGATCGAATTCACCAAAATAACGTTTAAGGCGATTTACTGAAGTGTTAAGCTTGCGTCTCTTTATTTTAAGTGTGAAGAAATTGCTATACAGGCTAATGACCTCGTATGGGCCCTCATAAGAAGGTTGTGATTGATTCCATACTAAGTATATCCTTACGAAAATGTGAGAACACATATCAATCTCTTTGAATTTGAAGATAGATTATTTAGAGTGGTTTAAAGCTGGGATCAGCCTAAAGTCTGCGATGAAATCAAGTTACATGGCGACATATTCTTTTCGGGGAAGGAACTGGTAATGATCCTCCAGGGTAACCAAAAACGAGCTATACAGATCTGAAATAGAGCTTCTGCCACTGTTTCTCCGTCAATGTCGACTAGAGGGATTGCCTTAAGCTATCGCGTGATCCTGTCGATGATAGTGAAGTAATACCTGTATCCTTGCGAAGCAGGTAGCGGACTGACAATGTCGACTTAAATATCCTAACGATCTCCAGAATAGGCTGGAACGGTGTTTGAGTGCAAGGAGTCTCCAGTCGCTGGCTGAGAGCACTCCGCTATATTTGAACAGCCCAACTGCAGTGGCCTAAAACAATTATTCGTGCTAGAATTTTGGTCATTGATGTCGTTATCCACTGAAACGGTGTCTTGTGATAAAAAATTTCGAGGTGTTGGCTGAGAGAACTTCGATGTTGGGTTCAATGGTATTTGTATGTAGGAACTATCTGGGTAGGAGGTTTGGTCAGCGATATTGTTTGCTGACCGGCTTCACCAAAATAAGGTTTAATAAGAGTTACTGAAGTTTTAACCTCGCGTCTCTTTATTCTAAGTGGAAGAAATTGCTATACCGTATAATGACATCGTATGAGCCCTGTTATGGATCTTGTGAACGAGTGAGGATGACATATGGAAGAAAGGTCCGACAACCACCAATCGCTGGCAGATCTGTCCGTGACAGCGGACACCAGGTCGGAACGCTAGCACCTGGGCTATGTGGTGGAGAGCCTGAGATAAGTTCACCAAAAAAACTCAGCGCTGTCCCTATTTCCATAAACAAAATCGAAATCGTGCCTGAATGACTACAAAAACTAGAACTTCAGTACACACCTTATGTCCTGAAGGTGTGTTGCCTCACTTATCTGGGACGATACTAAGGCCAAGGAATATATGGCAGTAATCCTCGCATGCTGTTTCCCATCCTCCCTATAACATCAGCTGGCATGTATCTGCGATGTCGCTATATTGATTACCTGTAGAATATAGAGAAGAGGCCTCGGAAGAGGATTGATGAGAGAAACACTCGACGACTTACTTCATAGTCAAAATTTATTAAGCACTGAAACCTTTTATAAAAACTGTATAATCACCCGCGAAGCGGTTAGCAGGCTGCGAGGAAGTCCATCCTTTTGTTAGTACTTATAATCCCCCCGTAGTTTTGTCTGAGTCGAATTCTTTTATTCTTATCCTATATTAACAAAAATCAGGTAAATCTGGACCGTAATGATAGCCCAACGGAACTTCTAGGCTCCTGATAGCCCAAAAAAGTTTTTTCGAAGGAAGAGTCGTACTCGCAAAAGGCCTTCTGGGTCGTACAATATCGAATATTCACTGGATCTGGCCTAAAAATCGTCCGCCCTTTGGGGCCATATTTGAAATGAGTACGGCACAATCACATTTTTTTTGTCTTTTTTTCAGGCGTAAGGATGAGAATCCCCTCGAGAGAACTTTACTCTTATAATTTAAGGTGCTCCTGTACTAGGACAGCACTCGGTAAGTCTCTAAAATTATTTTTAATAATTCATCCAATACTTAATTTAAGTGCAATTTATACATGGATTGCGAAAACTAACAATTTCCTTCTTTTCAGGTGCTCCTGTATTAGGAAAGCACTCGGTAAGCCTTTAAAATTATGCAAGATTCATTTGATATATAATTTAATTGAAATTTATATCATAGTATGACACACATCGCGAAAATTTAATGAAACTTTTATTCATTTCAGGTGCTCTTGTTTTAGCTGGCGCATTGGCAAAGTGGCAAGGGTTATAGAGTTTAATGCCAACTGCGTCGATTTTACACTTTCCTTTTTTATCCCTGCCTACCTCAATCTTTCAATAGACACCTTAACTTAATCACTTATCTGATTTTTCCCTTAATTGTCGAAATGCTGGACTCCCGATATTCTCCTACTTTTCCGGCTGCAACTTTTTATTAATCTTTTCTTTTTTTCAACTCTTTAATGCACGGATGGTGGTGGATTTTTTTCCAGGTTCCTTTTGTACGCAGGTTGCACTTTTCTTAGCGGATCGTTGTTCCCTCTCCGTTTTCACACCCCTTTCCATCCAAAATTTCAATACTTAATGGCTGCCATCATGTCCGGCTGTCACCTGGCTAGTCGTATAGTGGTGTCATACTACGGTTACCCCTGGCTATCTTTGTGCTGCCGTCGTGTTGTTATGGTCGCTTGTGGGCATAGCGGCAGCTAGGAAATGCCAAGTACCACGGCAGGCTGCCCGTGCGAAATCACCTTGACGTCTAGCTGTGTCAGCGGAACGACGCATACCATGTGGGTGAACATAGAGATCATACCGTTGAGAAGGCCGGAAGAGGTGAGAGGCGGGCATGATGTTTTTGTCGTGTATTGGGCGTTGAAGTGACAAGTTGGGATGAGGAAGGAAAATCCGGAAAAATCCCTGAAGATTTTATTAAATAATCTGAAAAAAAGAAATGAAAAGAAAACTACATCAAATGGCAAGAATCTAAGCGTATGTACAAGGTCGGATTAGCGGCGATTCGAAAAAAAAACAGAAATTATAGTTGAGCAAGCACTACGCCTGTGAATGCCTAAACTGGCGGAGCACCTGGAGAAGAAACAGAAACAAATCGGATAAGTAGTCTTAAAATTACATTGATTAAAAAGAAAATTAAAAAGCCAAACCCAAAAAAAAAACAAATTTTCACAGTAAGAGATAAAAGAAAAATTTAATATTAATATATATATAGTCGACGAATGATTGGAGAAGAAATACATACGAACGATTCTGGTGCTATCGGTACACAGGAGCACCGGAAGCAAATAAATATAGAGTAGAATTTTTGTCTTATTAGTGATAAAATATTGAAATTTTATTCATCTCGTCATCGAATGCTATTGGACTACAGCAACTTCCCGGCTTTATCCTTCTTCAGGAGCCCTGAAACAAGCAAGTAGCGAATAACATATTCAAATTCATATAGACTTACCGAGTGCTGTCCACATATGGGAGCACCTCAAATGAAGTAGAAACCGCAATTATTAAGTTTTTTGGGTGCTGATAGTACCATACATAATTAAATTATAGCTTTACCGAGTGCTGTCCGCATATTGGAGCACCTGAATTGAATTAGAAACCGTAATCATTAAATCATTAAATCTATGCGGCCATAACTGCACTCATTAGGAGGTTGTAATTGACTCCGCACTAAGTCTGTCCTTACTAAAGCATGAAAAACGTATTAATCTCTTTAAATTTGAAGACAGATTGTTTAGAGTGTTTTGAAGCAGCTGAGATCAGCCTAATGTCTGGGATGAAATCACGCAAATGCCGACATATTCTTTTTGGGGAAGGAACTGGTTATGATCGTCCGGCGTATTCTAAAACGAGCTATGCAGGTCTGACATAGATCTTCTGCCACAGTTTCTGCGTCAGTGTCGACTAGCGGGATTTATAGATGATAGTGAGGTAATACCTGAATGCTTGCAAAGTATGTAGTGGACCGACAATATCGACGTGAATATCCTAAAAATTTCTAGAATAAGGTGGAAATGGACTTAGATTGTTACGAGATTTTACTTTGTTGACAAGCCGAAAAGGAGTGTGCCCAATGTTGGTTTATTCACCAAAAATATCTAGCTGAGATCATTTTCTTAGTGGATCAAATACTCTGATGTGCTAAATTGTACACTGTGTCGAAAATTCGCTTGCGGAAGCTACGCGGTATAAAAGGTCCGATTTTTTTTTATTTTTCTCTTTACCCGGAATGTACCTAATATCTGTTGTAATATCTCTGAGTCTTTTTTGAATGGGAAAATTAAGGGATTATGGCCCGATAAAAAGGGTGAAACAATGGCCTTCCAGGGTGTGCCTTTGTAGGCTGCCAATAGTTCGCTATGGTAAGCATTGTACTTACATTCAGGGGGTATTAAGCTTAACTGAGTACATGTCTAAAAACTTCCAGTCCTCCTTGGATTTTTGAACGATAGAAGTGCCGATGGATGTATCGACGCGTCAACAATCAATGATAAGTCTGCGAAAGCACGTAAACAAGGTCTTTTTTTCATCTAGGTATACAAAAGATCTTTTATTTTCACTTAGCACAATTAATATTTCTGGTGAACATATATTTTTCTTATGTATAAAACTCAATTGCTAAGTTGGTCTGTGATGCCTATATAATATACGCATAGCGAGAAACTGTTTTGTATATACTAAGCGTGTCAAACGCTTACCTGTTCTGATTCCAAGATACATATAAGCTATATCCCGATCCCTTAGAGCCATTGGAGCAGACTACGTATTTGGCAAGATAGCGATATGCTTCGCTGGCATTATTGCACCGAAACCCTCACCTGGAAAATAGTGGTGCGCATCTCTAGTGAATACGGAAAATCAATGCCAGACTTATAAAAAATAAAATATCTGCTCTGGTTACATTATCTTTGAAGGAAGAATATCTCCAAAATTCCATAGATGATGCTTTGACTAGCAGGCCAGATGATTCTCCGCCTGCAAACTAAACAACATATTGATCTGTGACCAGACTAAATCGAGCTGCTTTTTACAAGCTGCATTTCTACAAATAGCAGTTACAGTCTCGTCTAAAAGATCACTTTCGAGAGTGGAGAAGTTATATAAGTGAAACTTATTTTGTGGTGTTTTCTAAATTACAACCATGTTGGGTCGTTGGTTCATAAATACCAAGGCACTAATATCCAATTTTACATCCAGTGAACCACTTGCAGTTTAATACCCCATCTGCACCTTACGTTTGTTAGGTAAGCTGCTAGTACTTAGTTCGGCTCTCAGTTTTATATTCATGTACATTTCCCTTCAGAACATCGGGTATTAAGTAGAGCCATAGATGCTTTCCGCGGCAGATAACTGCGAAGTATATCAAAAAATCCTTGGATCGTAAATTAATCGATGTTTCATAGCTAACTGCAGAATACTCTTGTCTTCATCGGATTAACTATCAGTTCGTCACTAGAAAATAATTCAACAATCTTCAAACAAAAAAACTAAAACTAAAATTACTCTATCAAGACGTGACTAGAAACAGAGGAAGATCATCCTCATATGCTTCATATTCGAATTTCTTGGCTGTGCGATCTATGCAATATGCACTAGAGGTCATACCTAGGAAAATACATGACTTAACGTTAGACATTCACTACCATCACTCTGGTTGAGTAGTGTTTGTCAAATTTGACAGTTGAAATTCTTCGTCCCAATTGTTCAATTGTCTTATGCTCTCAACTTTGTGCTAATGCCTCACATATAAAACTCGGGGTGGTTCTGAAAAACACTTTTTTTATCCAGGAATTACCCAAGATTGAATAACACTCGATTAATACTCTGTTCAATGACCGCAGGCAATGCATAAAGCAGCGGCTTTGTTGATTGTCTCTTCCTAAATTCATTCTGTGAAGATTTCAAAGGAAAACCGTCAAAAGTGATGCCAATCTTCCCCGAACCGTCCAATGTTTCAAAAGATACTCTGATAGGAAATTTCATCCCTTCAGTTAAGAAATGCAAAATACTGTAACAAAACTGCATATCTGGTACAGTCATAGTTCAATAGAGAGCTTCAGAAATGCCACGGTGCCAGCTTGGCTAGTAAATTGACATCCTAAGTTATTTTCGTGGAGGTCAGGCCAGCTATCCGTAATCAGAAACTGGCAAGACGGAGCGCCCAAATCATCCGAAGATTACCTCAAGATTACGATGCAATCCCGCACTAGTTTAGAATAATGCAGAATCATTTAGCATACGTCTGCACACTTTTTATTGACATCGTGTATAATTATCTAATGTAGTTAAACCAATTTCAGATTATTAGAATTATTATTAAGTATAGATTTTACACTAGATGTCACTCAGTTAGTTGTAGAAGAACCTGATATTGGGTAAAAGTCATAACAACGGAAATTAGAAAGAAAACTTTCTAGAAAAGCTTTTTGTTTTGTTAATAAAAAGGCCTGTCAAGTAAGGTTAGGTCTCTCTCTCGTGCTTTTCGTACTCAGGCAAAGAACAACTAAAAAGAAAATACACGAAGTAGAAAATTAACCATTAACCATTAAAAGTCTGTCTGTGGGGATGGTTCGCAACGCCATCAAAACAGGAAGGAAAGATCCAGCTAGACGATTCACGGATTCAAGTATCCCGTATACGCCCCGCGCGTTCACCACGAGGAAATCCAATTTAATAGTCTGCGTAAACCTGTTGCTTTCACCTCTTCAAAAGTTGCAGAGATTCGCAGTTCCACCAAGAGGAGATTCCGCGGAGTTGACAATTAATGCACACCAGACTCCGCAGAAGCCCCTGTCCGTGGAACTCTCCATTCTGAACAGTGAAAGCCCTAAGTACTCTCAAGGCAAGGAAGACTGCAAAACTAAATCGTTGGCCAATCTACACATAACCACACAATACCAGGCATCCGACTTAATTCACACAACATAACCAACACAAGACTCCGCCTGCTTTACCACCAGCACAACTAAAGCCCGCCAGGTTGTTACACTCTCGAAAGTATGCGGTGTTGGTTGTGTGTATATTGCCAATTATTTTAGCCAAGTGTTGATTCTGCTCTGGTCTTCAATTTCAGGACAAACTAGAGATGTACGTCAAGCCGAAACACTAAGTGTCGGATACCAGACTGGGAAGCAGAACTAAAATCGTAGCTTACAATCGTTAAGGACAGAGCCAATGGTTTTAAATCGAATTCTTCTCCACGCCCTCGTTGAGGCAACTCATTAAAATACTCCACACAACCCCGCTACAGGATAAAAGTTATAGCACCTCATCGTCGAGGGTATAAACCAACGGTATAGACCTTCATTCATCATCGAGCAGCAGTAGAGATCTTTGATTATATTAGTTTAGAAGAAACACTGGTATATCTCATTTTAGTTATACTCTTGTCCTTGTATGCTTGCTAGGTGCTAATGTTTAAAACTCTCGGTAGTTCTCAATAATTTAATCTATATAATTTGTATACTTGCTAAGTAATTTTTTAAGTTCTCAGTAGTTCTCAATTCTCCTTATGAAATAGTCACTTTGAATTTAATCTATATGATTGAGACGGTAACTCTCAATTTAATCTATATAATTTGTATACTTGCTAAGTGCTAATGTTTCAAGCTCTCGGTAGTTCTCAATTCTCCTTATGAAATCGTCACTTTGAATTTATCTATATAATTGAGACGGTAACTTTTAATTTAATCTATACAATTTGTATACATGCGAAGTACCAATAGTTATGAGATGGTCACTTTGAATTTAACCCATATAATATTATAATAATTTCATGTGAAATTTTAATTAATACATCTAAGTGAATTGTAATCGCAGAGCCATCTAGCCACCTCGATAGCATACCAAATATAACCGTAGGTGCGAACCTTCCCCCTTTACTGGGCAGTCCTAAAAACGGAAAGCGATTAATCCACAGAACGGTGGGAAACCCGTTCCAGGTTCCTTAATAGTATAAAACTTAACAAACCACATCAATAGTGCAAATAAACTTTAACAAGCCATAACAAAACTAAAATAAATATGTGATTCAACTTTAACTTAATCTAAAACAAACATGTGAATAAACTTTAACAAACCACATCAATAGTGCAAATAAACTTCAACAAGCCATAACAAAATCTAAAATAAATATGTGAATAAACTTTAACAAATCACAACAAAATCTATAAAATAATATAAAATAATAATAATAAAATAAATGGTACACTTCGCCCCTATAATGTAAAAAAACTCTGACAATAACATAGTGTAAAATAAATAATAACGTCTTAAAAAAAAATTTAAACCTGCAGTTACAATCAATTAACTAGCAATTAATGAACACCCTGCACTAGTGCGATGAACGGTCACTCCAAGTAGACCAAAGTGGTTTCGACTGAAAGCTTGACACACAGAGGCGAGCAGGTTGACAGCCGAAAAGCAGGCAGGCATATAAAAAGACACATAGTTTCCGCCTTCTAGAAGTGGTACACGCAAGGTTCGCAGTGTGAGTTTTTTAAAATAAAGATTATTAAATAAATTACAAAAGTACCAGTAACCAAATTGTTAACTAAATTGAAAGTAACAGGAGAGGAAATATTAAATATATTAAAAAAAAAAAGCAGCAGGAGTGGCGGTTCTGAAAGCAGAAATAAGAATAACAAAAAAATCAAATAGACTTACAGTACAGTCTTCGGAAGGAATCTGGAATTGAGCGGTGTTAAAAAAAAAAGGGAAATTAGCTAAGATAACCTGCTAATCCTGAAGGATAAAGGTTCGCCACCGAACTAGAAAAGTTAAGTATTCTGTTTGGTAATAATATAACTCTCTTTGCGTTATTTTTTTTGGCTGGTTGGTGACGGCGAGATAGGCTTTGGCAATAAAATAATTTTGGTTAGGTTGAGAGGCCGATAGGCCTTCTGTTAAGTTTAAGCAACGTGTAAAGTCATAAAAATAAATGGATTACCAGTGGAGTGGTTTTTGGAAACTGGCATTTCTTTAATTTTGATTATATATATATATCCATATAAATACTTTTTTTAGGTTTCGTGATCTAACCTTCTTATACGCAAAAGATGACGTGGCGCCCTAGTAGTGCGAGACCCTCGCATTTTTCTTTTGTACTCCACCCCGTCTCCTGAGCTAGCAGTACGTGCCGCGGAGCACGTAACAAAATTTTGGCGCCCAACTTGGGGCCACGAAGCGGAATTATTGTCTAACAGTGCACATGATTTGTGTTGCATAGTAGAACAAACCAGAAAGAAGGTCATTAAGGTCAACGCGGTGCAACGTTGTGTCATACGGATGCGTTGTTTAGCAATACATACATACCATACAGTAAGTGCGTTAGCGGAACTATTGGAACTTGGTGGAAATATTAAAGTTTTTTTCTAATCTTGTGAACAATCGTTCAGAGTCGGATTGATAAAGAAAATTGTCGGCGATAAATTTTCGTTTTGTGTAGAATTTTCCAAATTGACAGTCACCAGCCAGCCGTATTTGTGATGCATGTATGTTAAAATATATAAGCACGTATACATGATATTTTAGAAATAAATATAATTAACCTTTTATAATTCAGCTCAGATATTGTTAGCCAAATCAATCGTGTCATTATATAGGTGCCACACGAGCACGCAGAGCAGAGGAACACTCCGACGGGAGTAGACGAGTTGTAGTTAAGTGAGCGATCGATGGGTTGACGACCTATTGAACCCTTTTATTTATTACTATATTATACGGATCACGCTTATTTCTCACACTACCTATAATATTTCAATTAAGTCTAACAACATTGAGCATATTTAAAGTACCTTATTATACACTCTTAGTTGACTTAGTAACGTTGTACGTATTTTGAACAAGCTGGGAATAATTTATATTTCCTATTTTAGGATCACCTGAGGTACATGTTCTCCAAAGTTCAAGCTTAAAGGGTGACATTGTGAAAGTGGCGAAGAAACGTTCACTCGAATTGTGGTTGGGAAGTGCTGAACGTACCTAGGGTCGAGATAAACAAGAAGTGTAAATAAACCTTTCTGATTCTTATAAGAGATGGTACAGCTCAACTATTGATCTCATTAGATCGCTAGTAGTAGTGGTGCCAATAACCCGAATAGTCAAAAGGAAAAATAATCCAGTAAATAGCACATAAGTCCGCAGTAGTACATAGGATATACAACGTAGTTTTTTTTGAAAGGTCTAGGCCACAATTTTTTTCATTTTTCAAGGGCGTACATAAAGCCTTCGCGTTTGGCTTACTATACCTCTAACTAATATAGTGGTGGATTCGCACCACGCTATATTACAAGTACCTAACGTGGGATTGGTTACAGTTCTGAAACCAAAGGTTAAAGGGTCGTACGTTTCCTAGAAATCTGGAATACTAAGTGAATATTATTTTCGATATAACAACGTGTAGTGTGGCTTACTTAGCGTGTTGTACATATGTATGAATATTTTTTTTTGTTTTTTATTACGCATCTCTCGTTCCTGATTCTGCCGATTTCCTTTTAAACTTGTTTACACAGTCAAATAACTTTCGAAATTGAGTCTTCTGTCATCACCTATTCCCAAATATTTAAGTTCCGCATAAGTGGTCAATTGATTCTCCACTCATATCCACTCCAAGTGCGACCTAGTGCGTGGTCGGTGTTGGAATACCCAAAGCTTGAGCTATTATAATACAAAGGTGTTTGAAGCAAGCTCAGATCGTAATATCCCATAATTTGTGATAAGCAGCTTCTTTTTTAGGGAGGACTGTAAATCACTGTGGTTCGAAGCATATTTCATCATACTTAAGTGGTGGCCTCGGCTGGGAGGTAATAAGATTAACGCCTCGTATCTAGTGAGAAGTTCATCCTGCTTTCGGTATAGTCCTAATAAGCCGACTTTGTACAAATAATTTAACATGGAGGTTAACCGATTGAATCAAGAAGAGTTAACGTATGAATTGGTAATTCGAGGGTCTTCCTATGGGCAGGGGGAAGAAATAAATAACCTGGTAACTGCATTCGTCGGAGATCTGAATTCGCCGGAATACCAGAAGGCTTTGACAAAGATAGACTGGGCTCTATCTCGGTTGAATAGGTGTGAGGCGACAGGCCAAGCGCAGGTAAACGAAAAGACTAAGATCAGGGGTGGGCTAGTTCTCGCTTTGGGATCTCTTCAAAAAAAGGCCGAAGGCGATATCTCCAGCGAAGATTCAGAGCACCAGGAAGAATATACTTTTCCGAAACTCCTTTCACTTTCAATGTTCTAGGGTACCACTGTATAAATGGGGAATAACTTTTTCGGGAGACCAAGGTCAGTCATTAAATTCATTCTTAGACCGAGTTACTGAGTTAAGTGAAGCTAGAGGTGTTAAGGAGTCACAGCTATTCCGGTCAGCCTTAGACTTGTTCAATGGAAAGGCATTAATCTGGTATAGGGCCAACAAGTCTAAATTTAAATCCTGGACAGATGTAGTTACCGAGTTGAAGAAGGAATATTTGCCGGTTGATTATGACGACAGGTTGTTGGAAGAGATAAAACGAAAACGTCGAACCCAAGGTAAAGATGAAAGCATAGGTACATATGTGGCAATAATGAGTAGTATGTTTACCAGGTTAAGCGTGCCTTTGCCAGAAACCCAACAGTTAAATATCCTAAAGAGGAACGTCAGCCCGTTTTACCCAGTCACAGTTGGGTCTGACTGAGGTTAATGAGATACAGAACCTTGTGGATTTAGGCCACAAGTTGGAGTCAGTTCGCGTTTCGGTAGAAGCTTTTGCTCCACCACCTAATCGGAGGAATACCCCACTTGCTAGAACGAGATGTGGCATATGTATATACAAACACACCTCCTGTCGCAACGATAAGTCATACTAGCAACAACCAAGTCTCTAATAGGAACTTAAGATGTTTTCAATGCGGGCCACATCGCGAGATTTTGTCAAGCTCGAAGGGATCCTCGAAGGACACAGGACCACTTGCAATTGTAGTAGAAATAATAACTCCAATAACCCACAGCTACAAGCGAACGTTAGAAATAGCGGTTCTACTACTCAAGTACCTCGCATATCGGGAAACGAAGGAGGGCTCAGCGTTAAGCGGCGAGTTGAGTTCTAACAGGTCCCAAAAAGCCGCAACTTACAAGGAAACGTTAAGAGTATTAGATAGGAAGGACGACGCAGTTACAGGCTTACTAGATTACGATTTTGCTAATGCAAATTAAGATGATCGCCCCTTCCTGAGAGCTTGCGTTTCGGTGTAAATTTTATAGGTCTCCTGGACTCAGGAGCGTCTCGCACAATAGTAGGTGGCCAGGTTTTGAATTGTTACGTAAGATGGACTTAAGTTAAAGAACACGAAGCTACAGAACATCACATTAGCTAATGGGAACAAAGTGGATATAGTGGGAGAGATGGACATCCCAATTGAATTAGAAGGTCGCGTCAGAACCTGCCAGGTTACTGATAGTGGGAGAGATACCACAGCAAATTATCCTGGGGTCAGATTTCTGGAAGAGCATGGGTATAGCTGCGAATCTCTCAACAATTCATGGACTTCCTCAGATGATGCATTTACGAGTCATATTGCAACATTGGAAAGTAAATCTAATACTCTCTAGTAAACAGCAAAGGGAGCTGGAGGAACTAATCTTGGAAGCGAAGTGTAAAATGGGAACAGGCTTGGGATGTTGCACAGAAGTAGAGCACGTAATAGAAATAGACGGCTCCCCAACGAAACAAAGGTATTATCCTGTTTCACCAGCGATACAGAAAGTGATAAATTCTGAGCTGGAGGATATGCTAAGGGAGGGTGTGGTCGAACCTTCAAACAGCGCATGGTCATCACCAGTAGTCAGGGTATGAAAGAAAGATGTGACGTACCGTTCTTGCGTTGATTTCCGGAAAGTAAATAAGGTGACGAGAAAGGACGCATATACGTTTACCCTATGTGGCGGCCACTTTAGACAAATTAAGGGATGCAAAGTACAATGTCTTCTCTAGACATTAAGTCGGCCTTCTGGCAAGTACCCAAGGCCGAAAGTTCCAAACAGTATACTGCATTCACTGTCCCCAGGGAGGGGCCTATTTCAATTTAGGAGAATGCCATTCGGGCTCACCAATTCACCAGCAACTTGGCAACGATTGATCGATAAGGTTTTATCAGGCGAGCTGGAAAACCCGTCTTTGTCCTACCTAGACGATGTAATTATCGTAACGCAAAGCTTCGAAGAGCACAAGCGGATATTACGAGAAGTTTCTAGAAAGGTTGTATAAAGCCGGACTTATCATCAATTATGACAAATGCGAGTTCTGTAGACCGGAACTGCGTTAATTGGGTTATCTCGTCGGCGAGAATGATCTTCAAGTAGATCCCGACAAAGTAAAATGTATCGTAGAGTTGCCTCACCCTAAGACAGTTAGTGCAGTACGCAGATTGATTGGGATGGTTGCATGGTATCGGCGCTTTGTCCATAACTTTGCGAATGTAATCGCTCCGATTACCAATTTACTCAAGAAGAATAAAAAATTTATTTGTCCACTAAGTGCGAAGAAGCGTTTCAGAATATCAAGGATAAGTTCATAAGTGCTCCTATAATAACATGCCCCAACTTTAACTATCCCTTCATTGTCCACACCGATGCATCTGGTTATGCCATAGGGGCAGTGCTAGCTCAGAATATCGACGGCATCGCTCACTGAGTAAATGCGAACGAAATTACTCCACGACAGTTGGGCAGTTGAAAAGCTACGACCGTACGTCGAGAGGCATGAAACTCACGGTTGTGGACTGATCATGCATCACTTGTTTGGTTGCATAACCTCAAAGACCCCACAGGGAGACTGGCCAGGTGGGCACTGCGCCTGCAACAACACGGTTTCGATATTATACATCGGAAAGGTAAAGAACACTTATTACCAGATATGCTCTCCAGGGCTGTACCCGTAGTAGACTGCATAGCAGAGGATAAAGCTCCTACCGATAAGTGGTATGACGGAATGAAAAGAAAGATTAGTGGAGATCCTGATTGGAAAATAGTAGACGAGGTTCTGTTTAAACATTGCCGACCAAGATACCCAGCACTGGCGTTCGATTCGCATTATTGGAGGAAGGAAGGTAGTTCCAAAAAGCCAGAGGAAAAATACCATCTATAAAGCTCACGACGTTCCGATGGCTGGACATTGCGGGACACAAAAAACTTATGACCGCCTTTGTCAGGAATATTATTGGCCGAAAATGAATACCGATGCTGGTTCGTACGTCAAGAAATGTGTTTTATGCCAGACGACTAAGCCGGTGTTGAAGAATGGCAACGCGAGGTATCGCGGATAAACCTTGGGAAACGATTAGTATCGATCTGATAGGTCCTTTACCCCGTTCAAGTCGAGGCTACGTTTATATAGTGACGATTGTAGATCAATTCAGTAAGTTTCCATTACTTTTTCCATTGCGTTCGGCGACTGCGAATTCTGTGGGCAGTTTGTTAGAAGATTCAGTATTTCTTCTTTTTGGAGTTCCAAGACGCATTATTTATCATAATGGGCCTCAATTTAAAGGCCGAGAGTTCAGGAAAATCTGCGAAGAGTATGGGGTTACCATAAAGTACACTGCGTTTTAGCACCCGCAAGCTAACCCAGCAGAAAGGACTAACCAGGTCATAAAAGCGATGTTACGAGCGTATGTAGCCGACAACCACCGATCGTGGGATTCGCAACTAGCCAAGGTAGCTTGTGCTATCCGTACCTCAACGCATGAGTCCACTAAACTAACACCCTATTTTGTAAATTTTGTTTGCGAAATGGCAACTAATGGCGGGTCTCATAAACCCTTAGGAAGTGGAGAAGTCTTCAACGCGGAAGATCGGTCGGAAGCCCTAGAGTTAGTTAGAGCCGACGTTAGGAAAAGACTAGTGAAAATGCTAGAAAATAGCAAGCGAACTTATAACCTACGGAGGAGAGATTCTAGGTACTATCTACACGATTCCGTCTGGCGAAAGAACTACGTTTTGTCCGACGCCGCGAAGTTCTATAACGCCAAGTTAGCTTCAAAATACGTAGGTCCATTCACGATCATCTAGGTAGTTTCCCCATGGACATATGAGCTAGGGAACGATAAAGGAAAATCGCAAGGAATTTGGCACACCAAAGACCTGAAACCTTTCTGTTCAGGGGGAAATAACGATACGTAAAAGGTCATTAACGAGGCTATTACTCAAGCCCCTGGTAGACCCAAAAAGGCATCCAGCAAGCTTCACTTGCTAACTATAGGATATCACGTAGCCCTCCTATTGTGTAGCCTCAATGGTGGGTGATATAGCTTTTTTTAAGTAATTCAACTTCAATCTCGTCGCTCTGCTTGACAATGCGTCAAACCTTCCCCACATGGTACACTACGTTAGCTAAACTATCGCGGTAATTCCAATTGCTAATACGTCTCCGAATTTCAATTTTTGATACGCAGCATTCCAGGGTTTCGCAAGCCCACGTCTTTTTATTCTCTACGTACACCTTCATAAATTACTAGACAGTAGTCTTCCAATTCGTGATCGAATAATATCCTGGTAGCCCCAATAAGGCATCCACCCGGCTTCACCGGGAAGCTATCGAGTACCAATGAGCCGCTTAAGCTACTGCGGTCGATACTCTTTTGGCGTTTAGGTTCAAATGATTTTAAAGAACAGGGTGTCAGTTGGTAAACGCTTATTCCAATTATTCCAAATCTAAATAAAAGTCTTATTCGTAGACCTACGGTTGAGTTGGTTCATGGTGTTGGGATCGCACTCCGTACGAAGTCCAGTGGTCCATACTCATGGCGTACTGAAGTATAGGAACCGTTTGGTTCATGGTGTTGGGATCATACCTAGTATGAAGTCCAGTGAACTTACAGCGGACTAGAGCAAACATGTAACTATGGGAGATTAATTCAGTAATACGTAATAGTAAGACAGTATCGTAAGACCAAAGATATGATTTAGTAATTCCCAAATTTTTTTTAATACGTAACACTATATTCATAATTTCTGAATATGGCTGTAGTATGTTCCAAGTCTCTGAATATGAAATGGCAATTTGCAAATTTCTAAATATGAATAAGTACTCTTCAAATTTTGGATATGATATAGTACCTCAAACTTTCTGAGTATGTCGCAATATGAAAGCCGCACTAGATGTATATTGGCTGGCCTTGACTATTTTGTAGTGGACGAGAATGTAACATACTTCTTTTCCCACATCATACTGGTTCATGAGATTTTTACAAAATCTCTCGGAAGAAGGGGAGGTGTGTTACACTCTCGAAAGTATGCGGTGTTGGTTGTGTGTATATTGCCAATTATTTTAGCCAAGTGTGGATTCTGCTCTGGTCTTCAATTTCAGGACAAACTAATGTACGTCAAGCCGAAACACTAAGTGTCGGATACCAGACTGGGAAGCAGAACTAAAATCGTAGCTTGCAATCGTTAAGGACAGAGCCAATGGTTTTAAATCGAATTCTTCTCCACGCCCTTGTTGAGGCAACTCATTAAAATACTCCACACAACCCCGCTACAGGATAAAAGTTATAGCACCTCATCGTCGAGGGTATAAACTAACGGTATAGACCTTCATTCATCATCGAGCAGCAGTAGAGATCTTTGATTATATTAGTTTAGAAGAAACACTGGTATATCTCATTTTAGTTATACTCTTGTCCTTGTATGCTTGCTAGGTGCTAATGTTTAAAACTCTCGGTAGTTCTCAATAATTTAATCTATATAATTTGTATACTTGCTAAGTAATGTTTTAAGTTCTCAGTAGTTCTCTATTCTCCTTATGAAATAGTCACTTTGAATTTAATCTACATATATGATTGAGACGGTAACTCTCAATTTAATCTATATAATTTGTATACTTGCTAAGTGCTAATGTTTCAAGCTCTCGGTAGTTCTCAATTCTCCTTATGAAATCGTCACTTTGAATTTATCTATACATATAATTGAGACGGTAACTTTTAATTTAATCTATACAATTTGTATACATGCTAAGTACCAATAGTTATGAGATGGTCACTTTGAATTTAACCCATATAATATTATAATCATTTCATGTGAAATTTTAATTAATACATCTAAGTAAATTGTAATCGCAGAGCCATCTAGCCACCTCGATAGCATACCAAATATAACCGTAGGTGCGAACCTTCCCCCTTTACAGGGCAGCCCTAAGAACGAAAAGCGATTAATCCACAGAACGGTGGGAAACCCGTTCCAGGTTCCTTAATAGTATAAAACTTAACAAACCACATCAATAGTGCAAATAAACTTTAACAAGCCATAACAAAATCTAAAATAAATATGTGATTCAACTTTAACTAAATCTAAAATAAACATGTGAATAAACTTTAACAAACCACATCAATAGTGCAAATAAACTTTAACAAGCCATAACAAAATCTAAAATAAATATGTGAATAAACTTTAACAAATCACAACAAAATCTAAAATAAATGGTACACTTCGCCCCTATAATGTAAATAAACTCTGACAATAACATGGTTTGAAATAAATAATAACGTCTTAAACAAAAAAAAAATGTAAACCTGCAGTTACAATCAATTATCTAGCAATTAATTAACACCCTGCACTAGTGCGATGAACGGTCACTCCAAGTAGACCAAAGTGGTTTCGACTGAAAGCTTGACACACAGAGGCGAGCAGGTTGACAGCCGAAAAGCAGGCAGGCATATAAAAAGACACATAGTTTCCGCCTTCTAGAAGTGGTACACGCAAGGTTCGCAGTGTGAGTTTTTTAAAATAAAGATTATTAAATAAATTACAAAAGTACCAGTAACCAAATTGTTAACTAAATTGAAAGTAACAGGAGAGGAAATATTAAATATATTTAAAAAAAAAAGCAGCAGGAGAGGCGGTTCTGAAATCAGAAATAAGAATAACAAAAAAATCAAATAGACTTACAGTACAGTCTTCGGAAGGAATCTGGAATTGAGCGGTGTTAAAAAAAAAGGGAAATTAGCTAAGATAACCCGCTAATCCTGAAGGATAAAGCTTCGCCAGGGAACTAGAAAAGTTAAGTATTCTGTTTGGTAATAATATAACTCTCTTTGCGTTATTTTTTTTGGCTGGTTGGTGACGGTGAGATAGGCTTTGGCAATAAAATAATTTTGGTTAGGTTGAGAGGCCGATAGGCCTTCTGTTAAGTTTAAGCAACGTGTAAAGTCATACAAATAAAGGGATTACCAGTGGGGTGGTGTTTGGAAATGAGCATTTCTTTAATTTTGATTATATATATATATATATATCCATATAAATATTTTTTTTAGGTTTCGTGATCTAACCATCTTATACGCAAAAGATCACGTGGCGCCCTAGTAGTGCGAGACCCTCGCATTTTTCTTTTGTACTCCACCCCGTCTCCTGATCTAGCAGTACGTGCCACGGAGCACGTAACAAGGTATCAAAAACACCGGACACACAGAGAACTTACTTCTAAATCTAAAGTAATCACGCAAACACCAACAGCCAGACCGTGCAGTGCGACTTTCCTAAATGCCACATAAACCACAAGAATAAAGCGCCTCTCAGGGATTGCGAGGCACAACACTAGTACCGCAATGAAGGCTTTTGGTCTGAACCGTGTATGGAGCCCAATACTATTCCGCAATTTAAGAATTCGATTGTTACTTAGATTGAGCTCGATCTCCATTTCCGACTGATTGACTGACAGTAAGGAATTTGCACATGTCGCCTGCCGTAATCTTCTTCTCATCCAAAAAGGCTAAAAAAATAGATCTCCTATCCGCTCTGCCAGCTAGAATTGTAACACAAATTATGATAAGATGCAAATTTACTGCAAAGTCTTCTTGCCTTCGGCTAGTAACATTGCTTCACTGATTAGAGAGTTTCAGTTCTGTTTGAGTTATGATATCCAACAGAAATTTTTGAGTTTCGCAGTACGGTTAGCGATTGCAATATAATTAACTAAGATACCAAATCGATTAGTCCTCGAAAGATCCATCGCTTGTTAGAGTTTTCTACTGGCAGGTATTGAGGGGCTAAACGAGCATCTTCCCTTAAGGGGAGTTTAAGGATTCAATCTATCATATTTGGTGCAAGGTCTACCAGGATCAAAGGTAGTATGAATCGTTGAATCGGCAATCAATCAACTCTCTTTAATCCTGATGAAATTATATAAAAAAAAAAGTTATAAATAGGCTCCGATCACATAGATGTAGAAGCAAGTAGTATGTGTGCCTATTTGCCAGATACGAACATCCCATTTTCGTATTGATATCCGTCATATCAGAATGCTTTTTTCCTAGCAAAAATGGTTGGAAAAAATATTTAAACATAACTACGAATTTGATATCAATGAAGAATATCAATTTACAGTATACCTACTCACTCGTCCTTCTTATTTCAATAAGACTTTCAATTTTGTGGCGGCGTTAAATTAGTATGAAAACTTGCCACGAGATATGCTTTTCCATTATCATTACTTGCTTTCCTCACTAGTCATAGAAAAATTGTAAAGTTACTGGATTCCATCCGAAGTGCCTATCTGTTGGTGTACCTCAAGAATCTTTCCAAGATCCTACGTAATTTTCTATCTCTTTATAAATAATCGTCATTATGTGTTGTGAATAATGCCTCTATTTACCTGTATATGCAGATGATTTTCCGTTGTATATTTAGCTGCAACTAATACAGTGTATCAGTAATGATCTACATCGCAATAAATTTAATTCATGCAGCGGTCGAGTATTATGATCCAACAACTTTGGGTCTTGGACGTATTGAATTCGACGCTCTTCGCTCTGCCCCAAGCGAAGATCTCCCCGAAGTTGTTATTCAATTATCTAATGATGCAATCTGAATTGACTTATGTTATATTCCCTCTGGAGTTCACTAGAGTATCCAAGTACTGTCATCAGCAAAACTATGGATTGGATTGAAAATAAGCGAAAGCATATCGTTAATGAAAATTAGGAAGAGAGAGCCGGATAGCAAAGAACCACTTACAAGTTGAAGCTCAGAATACAACCCGTATTACGCGACTACATAAAGAAATTTAAACCATAATAGACCAGGAGGGCGGAAATATTAGTCACTAAGCCAAACAAAAAATTGTGTTTCCGGCGTGGGGCGAGGGGAATCATAACCGTTTCGCAGTAACAGGTTGATTAAAAAAATAAGCTAGTGTTTCAAAAAACACTCTGCATCTTAACAAGTACAAGTGGTATGGTCACTGTTAAGAAGTCATTTGATGAAGAACGATAGCTTAATCAATCCCGTACTCCTCACCTCTCTGGAATTATTGGGATCGAAATAAAAGTTTCGGCTTTTCTAATTTTTCTTATTACTTTTCCCTTGTTTTTTTGGATATGGGCTAAGGTCAAAGTAAAAAAAAAAAAAAAACTCGGGACTTTTGTTTGGATAGGTGAGTGCTATCACCTCCTGGCCGTATGAACATCCATGGCGGAAACACCCAGAAAAGAATCGTATGCGGTTCCAACAATCCATAAGAAAAGTCACCAAGTCTCCATATTAGCGTCCAGATGTGGAAGCAATATATAAAATCGTTAATGAGTTGATCAGTTTCTAGATACTTCATTAACATAGCCTTAATGATAGATTAAAAAATTTGGGAAGAATCGAAGTGATTGCAATTGCTTGATAATTTTAGGTATCCTTACTCTCTTCTTTCCATTTTTGCGAATAAGTTGAACGCGGCCTAGTTTCCAAGACGTTAGAAATTATCCTGTCGAATAATACAAGTAAAAAGTTTTGGCATATGTGCAGCAAATAATAAAATACAGTTCGTAATGAACAGAACATGAGAATTTCTGCTTTTGGAGACGTTGAACACTTTAAGGACTTCTTAAATACATCTCTCGAACGGATGCGTACTGGCTCTTGTGGGAAATGTAAAGTGGGTGGAAGACGAGAGGTAAAAGCGAATATAGCCAGTCACCAAATTATTACCTTTATTCAGGGAGTCAATAACCACTTCAGCATTGTTAAGTAATGAATGTATAGAGGAACTGCTGGAATTGTTCCCGCTGCCATTGGTTAAAAATAAAATTTTCTCTGTGGATATTGGACTCGGAAGTGTTTCATACATTCTTGTGCATAGACATGTTTCAGTTTTGGAGATGAAAGTGATTGATAATCGCGAAAAGAAGGCCCTTAACTGTTATAGCTTGGTTGCACTTATCATTAAACAAAGAGCGAGTTTGACGGTTTTGAGATCTGCATAGGAGTACGAGATGTGTACACGCCTGCTAAGAATTGGCCCAATGTGCATTCATTGACATTTCTCAAAACAAAATAGCTTAACCAATCAATCTTCCTGAGATAAAGATTGAGACTTACTCAATCTGCATTTTTATAGCGCCAGAGAAGCTTACTTGTAAATGGAGAAGTAGGGTTGCGGAGCTTTGAGGTGGTAAATTGAGTTGTGATTAAACAGTGGTCTCAATTACCAAGTGGGGAACAGACGGAGTTTGAAGTTTTGTAAAGCTGTGCTGATAGAAAAAATCTGTATCTCAAACTATATTAGGAACTAGCGTTGATGCAACAACTAGCTGCTGCAAATTAAAAGACTCACAGAAGAGATTAAACGAAGTAGCCTGGATGGCTTGTCAGCGAGTGTTCTGTTCTCAGGTTAGCAGACTTGAACCCAGAACTCCCAATTTTTATACACATTTGTTTGAATTCATAATGATTATTATTATTATTTTTTCAACGATTGCACATTAAATCTTGTTCTAGTATCAGTCTGTAGTGCCTGCCTGGCCTGCTCATATTAAATTTTTGTTTTTTTTTTAATTTTTTCAAAGTCAACAGGGAGCAATAGTCCCACCACAATATTTTGTTGTTAGCTGAATAGAAGGGAGCTTAGTTTTTAAGTTACTGTTGCTGTGTATTTATTGTTTTATATTTTTGCTACCTTAGTTAAGTATCTACTACAAAATAATATTAGTTAAACGTTCTCCGCAATTTATAGTCATTTGTACTTAAAAAGGTCAAGTGAAGAAGTAGCAAAACAATTTTCTTAGCATCAATAAATCTGATTCTTTAAAATTTTAACTATTTAAGCAAAAAACTAAAAAAATAAATAGAAAGGAAAAAAAACCTGCATCTGCTGCTTCTTCCAGGAGAACATGCATAAAACGCGAGGAAGGTATACCCAACAAAAGATTCATCACTCTTCCTACAGGGTTTAAGCAAAATAAGTGGTCTTCATTTATCTTTTGCCATTTGTAAAAATAGAAAAATTTCGTATTCGCTCGTGGGAAGTCTTATGTAAGTATAATGAAAAGAGAGAAATAAGCCCATTAATTCTAAGGAAGATAGAAATTAATATCATCTTGTCGTCCTTCAATAATCACAGGTGATTTTTCTTGTTACCAAAAGAAATTTAGCTGCTTATTCAATGGCAACAGTCAGTCATTCTCTCAACCTTGACCTGTTTCGCATACCCGTGTTGAGAATACCTTCCAGGGAATTATTTTATTTTCTGCTAAATTCATCGCATGGAATTTGACTTCAGTTTTGGTAGATTATGAGCAATTGAAATGTTTTTTTGTGTTGTAACTTCTATGGCGGTGCAGCACTTGCAAAATTATTAATATTTCATTTACACGGTTTGATGAAATGACATCCATTAAGTATAACTTTCATACATATATTTTTTGAAAGCTATAGGTACTATAAATGTTTACTTCCGAAAACATCGGAAGTAGCAATACCATAAGTTGAAAAAAGAAAAATTCAACTTCAGTTCGTGTAAATTTTGCCAAGTCCTATTCCGAAAGTACTTCAAGAAGCAACTAGCAATTTTCTTCTTCTTTCTTTCGAAATATAACTTCCAAACCAACTAACAAATAGCAACTTAGTTAACATTTAATTCGATTTAATCTATATAGTTGGTTTTATATATATGAATATATATGCCTTTGACTTCACGATACGACGAGACAAAAGTTTCCACAAACTATGTGGGTGGTTTGCCAGTTTTTGGTTTTCAAAAGTAAATTAACATCAATGGCTCAGGAAGAAGATTAGTTTTCGAAAACTTGACCCTTACCATTTGAAAATAAAGATTATTTTCCGAGAAGGTTTTATCTTAGACTAGTTGAAGAGAAGAAAACTACATACGACCATTTTCATATTTTAGTATGCCATAGAAATGCTTAGGTATATGAAGGAATTTTGATTGTTTTCATGTTTTTCTAGAAATTCTTCTTAAAGTACCGGTTTGTACCCAAAGTATGGTGCTTTTCCAAAGTAGTTAATTTAAAAAAAACAAAATGACATCATTTGATCAGGATTTTATTTGTGCGCTACAGGCGTAAGTTTTATCTGATTTCATAAGAGATTGAGTGAATGGGTGTACTAGATTCAAGAATCTAGAACTATCTCACCTAATTTCGTAGAAATTAAGTATATACCAAAAATTTATTATTGCGATTATTATACTTTCTTCAATACAGCTTTGAAGATGACAGTATTAATCGATCCCTTATGTGCCAGTAAATAGCCGAATATGTTGAGAATAATAGGCCACTTTCGCCATGCCAATCAGGTTTCTGTTCACATCAGAGGTGTGAGACTGCAGTACGGAAAGTATCCATTGATATTAGTACTTCTGTACTTTTCAACTATGTTGAGCACAATCTTCTGCGGTGTCCAACCGAACTAGAGAGTAAAATTTCAGTACATCTGCAATAACGTTAGCCAGAAACTATCTTCATGACCGGTTTCAGTATGTCAGAGCTGGTCAAAGGATCTCGGATTTGCTTCCCATTCTATATGTGGTGTGCCCGAAGGTTCAGTTCTCGGCCTGTTCTTGTTAAGTCTCTAAATCAACGAACTTCCTAAAGTAGTATAAGATGATACTGTTCACATGTATGCAGACGAGGTACAATTGCAGCCATGCAGACCTGTGGGACTTATATGGGATTGCATTGACCATATCAATCGCGATCTCAGCAGAATCACTAAATATTCATCACGAAATCGGTTACTGATAAACTCTGTAAAGTCGAAATCTATCGCCTTCTATAGTTGGATCTAATGATATACATTAGTGAAATATCTCTAGTTTTAAACGGTATTGCTAATTTGGGGCTTGTTATGAACCAATTCATGAGGTGGTACGATAATGTTAGCGCGATTACCCGTAAAAATTATGTTGGGTTGCGAAAACTGCGGTTGTCTTCAAACTTTTTATCTACAAACATTAGAACGAAACTATAGTTAAATCGTCCATAGCTCTCTGAATGAAACGAGTAGCGCCAGAAATCCTGTTATGTCCAGCCCTGGATGGTGTTCTATCCACGATGGTAAATCTTTCAGCTAGATAATAGATGTTCTTGTGTCCGAGTGATTGATGTGAAAAGGTGACAAATACTGACAGTATTAAGCTTGTATGAATTTGTATTGGAATTTTTCTTATTTAGGGGTTAGAATCTTGAAGGATCTTCTTAAGATGTTTATCCGAGAGACCTAAAAGGTAATCCTCGATTGATGTTCACTTTCGTATAAAAAAGTCTTGGAGAAGTGGGACAGGTCTTCTGTACATTCCTGTACATATCACCCCGCAGAATCCTTTTTTATAGAGTGCTAATATACGTAATGACACTAAATTTTGTCTGGGAGCGACGTGAATTCTACAAAGAATATCGTAAAAGAGTTGCAAAACGCCTTTTTAAATCCACAAAATTTTTTTATTTATTTCATCGAATCAGCTTTAAGATTAATTACTATAATATATATAAATAATTTAGACAACGACCGCGGTTTTGGACAATTCGTCCATCTTCAGGTGTTTTTAGCGACTAAACTAAAAGTACTTAAGTCTGGAGGTAAATGTTGCACATTAAAAATACATAATGCTTCACATACAGATATAATATGAACAAATTATACAAACAGATATGAACGGTACAAAAAAGATGAGAAACATTACACTATACATTCAGATACAAATTTACTAAGGCTCTAGCAAAGAGCGACTAAATAGACTTGATTTTATTACGGCTTCCTCTGTATTCATTAGTGGTTTGTCAGTAGTGGCTATAAACAAAGATTCGTAAGCGTCCAGTTTGAATTTTTGACGTACTATTTTAACGATCTCGGGATCTGGCGAGAGCTTGTGACCGGTGATATCCATAGGCAGAGTTACACTTAAATCACTGGCACTATTGTTTATGAATGCTTTCCTGTGTTCTGTCGCTCTTTTGTGAACAGTACGTGAAGTTTGACCGATATATATATGTAATCACAGTCTCGACATTGTTCGCGATAAATGTCTGATTCCGAAAATTTTCTTTTAGTATCCCTAAACTCGCTTTGCGCTCTTGTTATTACTGGTAATAGTGTCGTTACCTTCTTAAAGTCTTGTTTCTCCTGGTATTTTCGAATAATGTCCGATGCAAATTGCGTGCTATACCATTTATATTAGCTGTCTCAATAATGAAGGTGACTTCAGTATCGTGATCAATTTTACGCATTGGGATATTGGCTAATCTATGAGCCATTTGAATGGAAGGCAGCTTTTTTGTGTTGACCGCAATGATACGAGTCAGAGGTTATAAAAATATTAGTGCTGGTTGGTTTTGCTTCGACATCTTAGTGGTCAGTACCATTACTTTGCTGGTATGCTGGTAAACCGAATTCTCGAATTCGAATTCTTAGTTATCTCAAACTTACAAATCGACCTGTTAACGAAAGACGCTCCAAAGCGTGGTGTAGATTTACAAAATCCAATTCTTCAAGCAATTTTGAGATTTTAATAAGTTAGCTCTTTAAGAGCAATTATTTTTGCTTCCACTTCCACACACATTTTCTTTCGATTCACCACATTAGTCTTTTTTTAATTTAAAATATTTGCAACAGAGCTCCAGAGCTTAACTGATGAGAATGATGCGTATCTAGCCTAGACAATTGCTGTAAATTCATAGCATAATGATCAACTACTTTATGATCAAAATCAGCTGAAACTAATGGTTAGTACAGACACAAAGAAAAACAAAACAATTTCCCTTGTTAAAAATGAAAATGTTCCCACCTCAAATTTTCAGGGTCCCAAAGACTTTGTTAAAACAAAAATAAAATACCTGCAAAGATATAGAGAACTAAAGTCCATCTGAACTAGTTTTAATTCCAAATCTTAGATTTAATACCCTTAGAAACCTCCTCACCCCATCGCACGACAATTTATTCATATGCCGTAGAAACAGTGATTTCTTGGTGAAAAACTTTACAAACCATGTGCTCAAATATTGACGTTTGAATAATTTAATATTTACAAGCCGCATAGGATTTGCATTTACTTTTGAAAATCTCATTGCAAAGAGGAGAGGAAGGGTACATCTTGGGGACAATAAAGTAAACCAGATGTGCATACTATAACGCTAAAACTCTACTCAAAAGAGTCATGTTTGCATTTCAAAACGTTAACCCAGTTTTACGTTTTACAGATTTCATTTAAGTGGTTTGTACTTTCCACCTGAACGTTGAGGTGCATTAGTACATAGTAAAAAATAATTCCCTAAAGTGAGTGGCAACAATTTGTGCCACACAGGTTAGGCCTTTGTCGATAAGATTATGGAAAGCCCCACCTTGGAAAACTAAGATTAGGTTTTTATCCCTAAAATATAGGTAGGGTTTCTCCCTCAAATGTAGGGAAATTCGGGTTTTTCCTGATAAAATTTAGGGAATATGCCCTAAAATGTAGGGAATTTTCATATTTTTTTTAAAATGTTTTCCCTACATTTTAGGGAATATTCCCTAAAATGTAGGGAGCATTCCTTAAAATATAGGAAATTTCAAATTGTTGTTTTGTTTTTTCCCTACAATGTAGGGAATATTCCCTAATATGTAAGGAAAAGGTGATGGCACCGCACCTCTCTCCACCATAAGTGAAGGTGATAGAAGACCACCCCTTTTAAAAAACATAAGAATGACCTGAATAGCTCATTTCTTAAGCTGGAAATACAATCCTACGGTCATCAGAGTTCATCAAGTCAAATTTCAATTTATTCCTATATCTGATAATAGAATAGACTGAAATCTGAGCTGATGAACACTGATGGCCAACGCATTGTGTTTCCAGCTTTATGGTCCATACCACTAAGTAGTATGGAAGTTATATTGGTGCACTGGGCACGCTTAAACAAAATATTTAAAAGCAATATATGACTCCTTTTCAAAAACAATGTGTGAATTATATAAATAAAAATATGTTTCCATTAGAAATGCAGCATAATACCTAATTTATTGAATGTTCTCTTCCTCATATTCAAAAGAGCTAACATTTCGGGAATTTTACGTACTTTATAGGTTTTCTAGTACCAAATACCTAAATTCATTTGATTGGGGAATTTAAACTGATTTTCCCTTTCTATCAGAGAAAATTACAGTTATTTTTAGGAAAAAACGTGTCTTAAATTTAGGGAATAGTCCTAAAATTTTTACAGTGTACCTAGAAGAATTTTAATACAAATTTTTTAAATTAATGTTTAAGTCAAGTTGCCCAAAATTTTGTATGTGAATGCAAGCACTGCAAGTAGAATTTAATTTTATAAATTTTTTATGTACACTACGGGATGTGTTTTGAACAAATCAAAAAATTGTTTTTTTTTTCTGCTTAATCAATCGTACTGAAAAGCTCTATTATCAGGTGCACATTCCATCATTACGATATGGATACTTACCTACACACATTGCCTTCTTCTTCTTTTTCGTATGTACACTGTATATACCTAAGGGGGTGCTTGTTATCCCCTAATAACAACACTTTCAAAATGCGGTTGATAAACTTGATTAATTTCTTCTAATACAAAGTACACAGTGTTTTTAATAATACTCGGATGTGACATAATTCTTTTCTTTTTAAATTTAAAATAAATCCTCTACTCCTGTTAACGCAATACTGAAACGAATTGTCGTTTCTATTATTCGATAAACGAAAAAAAAAACAATTCTCAATTTCTTTTAAAAACTCGACTTTACAACAAAATAATACTTTCTTTAATTCAAAACGGGAATGACATGAGAAAAAATATTTAACCCTTAACTACCCAGTATGCTTTTGAAACGTAACTAACCAGTAGTGTCCAACAGATACCAAGGCATATGAAAAAAAACATTGGCAATACTGTTTAGAAGTTTTGGATATGTTTGAAGGACAACGCTTCTTTCCATTCGCATCAGGATCAGATGAATGAGCAGCTCCCTGATTTGATCCTACCACGTCTTGCATGGCTGCTAAGTGATAACTCGATAGGCCTTTCTTGTTTCGTCTCCGTATATGAGGTGACACAAATACAGTTGCGATTTCACGTAAAAAAAGTTTTCCTTGTGTATTCTTTTTCCGTTGGTTCCAAGTAGGACATAAATCTTTCCATAAAATTAGAGAAGCAGTGGCAACAACTTCTATGGTGTTTTGAAAAAAATGCAACGGGCCATCTATTTGTTTTACGCCGAACCGTATACTCATCTCGTCAGGTGTATCGACACTTCCCTTGGTGGAGTTATAGTAGAAATTTATTTCTGATTTGCTCTTACTGCTCACATCTACTTCTTTGCTATGATGCAAGATAATATGATGCCAAGATAATAATTGTCAAAAGTAATATACCTCTTACTTCGGAGGTATGGTTCACATAACTGGCTAACTACATTGCACTCCAAATTTTCCGCCCTGTTTTCTCCTTCTTGTGCGAGATATAGTATACCAAATGCACGGTGGCTAGTTTTGCTATCACAGATTCACCATACTTGTCAGGTTTGTTGGATAGATGTTTTTTAAATGATACTCATCCTCGAAAGGTACCAGCTGCTCAACAATAGTGACATTTTCTCCAGGTAAATAAAATATTTTTAGATTTTGGTTTACGCGCCCCATAACTCCCGAATAGGTGCAAGTTTATATCTCGACTATCTGAAAGGCCGAGTATTTTTATCATCGAATCTCAAGAATCGTAGCATAGAACCAAATATATTTTTTCCCATTGTAGTTCGATATATCGGATTACCAAAGATGGGGTCCCAGTATTCTCTAAAATCCAAACCTGGCTGTTTATTGACACATGTAGTCAACAAAAGACCTATACATATTTGCATTTCGATTTTATCTGTTTGTTTAAATCGTTTTTGTAACACTCTAAGCGCTTCAGAATTGGCATGTTTCACTATGATTTCTAATAAGTTAACATTGAGAAAAAGGTTGAAACTGTCTATCGGGTCTACTATAACTTGCCCCGGAGGAAGAATCACCTCACGAATACCACCGCGAATTATGTTGTGTCAAGTCGTACGGCTTTGCTTGTCAGGTTCCATAATTATTCGTCATCGCTTTCTGATGTTGATTCTCTCACGTTACTTTCACTCTCAGAACAACTGTCCACAGCAAAATTCTCATCATCGATATCGGGCTCACACACAAAAATGTTGTCATCGTCAATTTCATCCAAAGCACGCGTTGAATTTCGTTCTGTGTTAGTTGACGTTTAGCCATTTCTTATAAAAAAAAATACGAGCACGACTGCTTTATGATAAAAATATCTAAACACTGATACAAAATACTCGCCGGGTCAGACGTACCTTGAGTAGTACAAAGACTACGATTGTAACACAAACAAAGGTCTGGGAGTTGCTATTGCCTACCTGATTCGATATGATTATACGTAAATGAAAATAAACAATCTACCGTATCAAACAAAAATGTTACTCTTTCTATTGGACACTTGTGGTGGGTTTGTGAGTTACAATTTTGTTTATTAGCAGTAAATATTAAATTATCCATATTTCAAATATTTTTATTGCACGTTAGATTCGTAACCCATTGAAGATGGAATATATAAAAGGTTGATGCATAGAAACAAATACTTTACTTTTTAAGGACAGTAACGCAAGATAGTGTTCCCAAAACACTTGTAGGCTGTTAAGGGTTAAGAACAATTTACTAATCTAGCCTACTCTAAGAATCATTTCGAATACGTAAAGTAGTGATAATAAGGTAAAATGTAACGACAAAAATTTTGATTGCGGAGCAGTGCCAGAGGAATAGGAGGAGCGTATTAATATAATTAAAGCAAATTATATTATGCGAGTCACCATATACCTATATAACATAATTTTTCAAATCTAATCATAGGTAGATAGATACATACATACATTCTCCCACGATCATCTAACGTTATGAGATAATAATAAAAAGAATAAAAAAGTTTTTTCAAGCTTTGATGCGTACTTGTTACTCGTTTTTATACCCGTCTAGCGGCCACCACGTTGAGTATAATCAAACCCCAAAGTTATCGAAAAGTTATCATTAGATTATAATGAAGTCAATTTCTAAAAGTGTCGAAAAGTGTTGAGTAAGTTGTTGAAAAGTGATTGTCAATTTACATTAACTCATTTCTTACAAATTGTTAAAACCGCTAAGCAAATAATAAAAAACTAAACAAAACGTTCAACTTGCACTGTGTATCTTTAATTTTTTTTTTCAATTTCCATAATTAATATCCTCGTTGATCTCTTCTCCCTGCACATGTCAGGAAGCATGAAATATCACCGACATAACAATATATATCTCCTTGCGGCAGTTATGAGTCAGTGGGTATTTACTACCTAGTGATATGCAATTGAAACTTCGTAGTTTGATTCTACCCCAATCTATTTATGGCACAATTGTATTTCCCTTGCCGTCGTAAATTGAGACTTGCATTCTATGATTATACTCAATATGTCGTGTTCCAAAAGCAATCCAATAAATAAACCAATTAAATACCATAAAACTTGATAAAAACAAAATTCGAATTTCTTGTAACATAGAATAATTCTTTATTATCAATACTTGACCTATATTAACAATTATAGCACTCAGCACCGAACGGAAACTTGATACTCTTATAACTGAATACTGAACGGCACTCGCCAGACCAGTCACTAGTCTTTTTATGTCTGATCTTCGGAAGTAAACTTTTACTTGTAACGCGGATGTAAACAAACGACAACAACCTTGTCGTTTGTTCTACCGGTTGCAGCACCTGAGTTGCTTAGATGTAAACAATCGCCTTACATAATAATTACCATACGAGGCTAATTATTATCGTAATCTTCGATTGTTCCACTAAGCGCTCATCGCAGCCAGCTGTTGGGCTAATCAGCAAAACAACCGACAGTTGCAGAACAACACCATGCGAGGTTATTGTACATTCGTTGAAATATAGCTGAGACATCAGTAGAGTAAAGCGATCACGAGAAATGCTCCTTCTTATCAATTCATTACCCATTGATGCATTTTTGCTCCAGTAATCAGCCAGTGATGGTACGTGGTTGTAATGCATGATCAAAGAAACTCCTAAGACAAGGATAATTTCATACTCGTCGTTAAAAGCTCGATTTGTTGATTTAATCCTATTCAGTTAGTCTCTGGTTTGTACACTCTGCAATACGAATACACAAACTTTTTGGAAAAAGTTTCCGAAATACATCGAAATCCGTAGCTCCTCGAGGTAGATCAAGAAGAACTGTAGTAGTTTTCTCCGAAGGAATTTGGAATTTAGGTTCAAAGTTCACATCGTCAGTGAAATTGGTCCACGCACATATACCAACTGTTCCCGGATTACCACCCTCGTTAGATGATGGTGTGTCTTGCAATCCAGAATTTTTATCCGCGGGTTCCTCTTCATCATCTGTTTCCCATTCTGATTCGGAAGATGAATTACTGATAGTCCTTGGTCCCAGTTGTTCTGTGGAATGACCATCGTCATCAGATGGCCTGTTGCTGGATTCTGATGGGCTAAAATCGCTATCGCTGTCAGTTAAAAGTTCCATGAGTTTTTCTTCTGGCAATTTTTTCCTTGCCGTCTAAAATAACGAAGATTCGTTTATTGGGATAAATAATCCCGCATAAAACTACAATTGGGATTATATGTCCCATCTTCTCAGAAATCGAAGAAAACTTACCTTTCAAAATAATAATATACCAAAATAGTACAGTATAAGGATTGTTCACTACTTTTATAACAATTAAAAATTCTAAATATACGAAGCACTCAAAAACTCGGTCTGTTCGCATGTGAATCTGTTGTAAAAGTGACGCAATATGACTACTCAGCATTACAAAATGGGATCATGCGGCGACAAGTTTTCTCAGAATAACGGTTTTTTCCTGTACACCAATAGACAAGGTTCAATAAGTATATTGGGAGTTCTGATAAAGATATTTTCTTTAATAATATGAGATGTATGCTTCTTTGAAACGCGGTGGGACATATTGTCCCAGTAGGGGTGAAAGGGTTAAAAGCATAACTGCATTTTTCAAAAGTTACACTTATTGTTAATATTACATAAGTGCGAGCGCAGGCCGGAAATCCGACGTTTAAGCATTTCTTCATAAAAAATATTTTTTGTTATTCTCCAGCTGCGTTAGGTTCAGTTCACATACGCCCTTCTTAGGCAGACCTGTAAAATTCAAGTACTAGGAACGGAACTTAATATCTTTTAAGTAAAAGTTCAAGTCCCGGTTCGGGTTCTTAACAATTTTCAAGCTTTTGAATACCTTATAATTACAAGTATGCACGTAGTATCGCTATACGGCCAAGTACATACTTCAGTTTTTGTTAATCTTTTAAGTATGCTTTCTGATAATAGAGACTTAAGAGCTCGCGGAAACTCGAATCTGAAAGTTTGAAAAATCTATAGCCAACTAAATGACTGAATGAGGTTTGCATTTACGAATAATCATAAAATATGTTGCTAAAACATAAGAATTAAAACCGAATCGTATAAGCTTTTGCTGTTTTAATTTCTAATTTTGGAAGTTACTTATAAAGCATTTTATCAAAACAAACTTTTCAAATGTGGCATCAGATAATGATTCCTTTCGTTGAACATTGACAAGACCTGCAAAGGATTCCGGTTCAGCAAGTCAATTTCTATCCTACTATACATATGTTTATTCCGCGAATTGTCTTTCTATTTTACAGAAGGCGGTAAGATTTCTTGAGGTACTATCGAGATCTACATAAGCAGAAACTGAAAAAATAGAGAGTAAAAAGTAAATGAAAACCATTATATGGTAATTTGTAAATAATTGTTTTTTTTCCTAACCCATGTTATCTTAGCTATAGTCAATAAATGTTGCTTGCAACTCCGAGCTTTCTGCCACACATTCACCAGCAAGGTTTGAATCAGGTAAACATTCGTCTTCTGTAAAAGCTTTATCATAACGTAGTACCAAATTTTCACACCCCCTCTTTCGTACAACTTTGCTGGGTGTTTTCAAGGCATTGAACCATTTCAAAATCATTACACAACAGCTGTAATTTATTTTTTATTATTTATTTTTATTTTTTTGAAAAGCTGTTACCAGTACTGTTCATTACTGCTCCTAAGCCTCTATTATTAGATAAATAAAAAAATTACTCTTTTCGACTTTTTACCGGGTTAAACTTAATTTTGTTCAAGAAAGAATTTTTTGGGATTCTCCGGTATATAGCAAAAGCTAAAAAATGTTTTAATTTGTTATTTCATCACACAACTCATTAATTTTTGGTGACAAGTTTCAAGTCTTGGGACCTGTTGATGAGTCATACCAAGACTTGAAACTTGTCACCAAAAATTAATGAGTTGTGTGATGAAATAACAAATTAAAACATTTTTTAGCTTTTGCTATATACCGGAGAATCCCAAAAAAATCTTTCTTGAACAAAATTAAGTTTAACCCGGTAAAAAGTCCAAAAGAGTAATCTTTTTATTTATTTTTCCTCCTGGGCTCGTATAGGAGTGTTTTTTCCTCATATAATTCACACCCAGAATTTATTCTGAGTTTATATGAGAAGAGATCAGTTTGATCTATTTTCAAGCGTCTGCAGCAGGCAGAAAACCAAGCTGCACCGATGAGTGGAAGGTTTTCTGCTGACACGAAACGCTTCTTCTTCTTCCTTTTTCTTCTTTACTTTTCAGCCCACTGCGTGGCGTATACAGGTTCGATTCGCTTCGAATGAATCTGCTTCTTTAAAAAAAATTTTTATATTTTTTTAATAAATAAAAAAATTGTTTTTTCTATTTTTCTCAAACTTTTCTTTTCTTTCTTCTTTTTTTATTTTTTTCATTTGTTTTTCAAGTCACCCAATTTCGCTATTTGGGACCTGTTGATGAGTCATACCAAGACTTGAAACTTGTCACCAAAAATTAATGAGTTGTGTGATGAAATAACAAATTAAAACATTTTTTAGCTTTTGCTATATACCGGAGAATCTCAAAAAATTCTTTCTTGAACAAAATCTATTATTAGAAGACGTATTTAAATAATTTACTAGAGCTGAAGTACTTCACGTTATGGCGGTATTTGTAGTAAGTTCGTACTTCGGAACTTATATGGTACTTAAGCTTGTATATGGGACTTATGAGTACCAGTACCAGTATCGGGACTTGTACTTAGAAACATTTTGAGTACAAGTACCTAGACTTGTACTTACACAAATTTTAAGGCCACCTGCTGGTACTAGTACTACTTAATATTTAAATACCAATGTACTTAAGTTCTTTACATGTTTGTATTTTAGGAAGTAAGGTTACCTCATTAAGGTTTTTGGCGAGCAAGTCCTGCGCATTCGCTGCATTTTTTTTTTTCAATTTTCTTAAGCACTTACAAATGATCTGATCTAATGCTTACCACAGCTGATAACTGTGTATGGGAAGCTGTATGTAGCTGGTGATTCTTTTGTGTTTTGGACATTATTTCTCTTACTAGGTGTCCCTCTGTAAGGCCGGAGAATGGTTTGGATCCGGTAAATAGAGAGTCTTTTCCTTTTCTACCCAAAAAATACACTTTGAGTAAAATTAAAATTAAACAAATTCTTGTTTTTATGAAAAGTTGGTGTAGGGATCTTATCCCTACTTTTTGAGCACTTTTATTGCACGCAAAAACTTATTTATGGAATAATCAAAATATATATATGTTCGCGGCAAATTACTGTATATTTATGTGTGAGAATTATATCACCCGATAAGGTAGGGCCGACTAATTCGGTCGCATTTAGAACAGGTTATTCATATCATTGCCACAATTTACGATAGGTGAGCGAAAGCATAGTTGTGTGACAGCACTATTAAAAGTAGTAACAGATACTCACGAGGCTCTCAAAAATGACCACCTATCAATTATAGTTTTACTCGACTTCTCTAAGGCATTTGATTCTGTTGATCATTCTAATTTATTTCTTAAACTATCCAATAGTTATTAATTTTCATCATCAGCTACAAAATTAGTTGTAAGCTTTCTATCAAATCGCTGCCAGACTGAAGTGGTACGAGGTTCTCGTTCTACTCCATCTTTCCTTCATTCTGGTGTTCCTCAAGGATCAGTCCTTGGTCCACTCTTATTCAGCCTATATATAAATGACCTTCCGCAGATTGTAAAGAATTCATCTATACATCTTTATGCTGATGATGTTCAGCTATACCTTAGTAGGCCAATTGGAATTAAAGGAGATTGTGTGTGTCGCATTAATTAGGATCTGCAGAGAATACACAATTGGTCACTAGACAATAAATTATTACTCAACCCATCAAAATCAAATTGCTTAGCTGTGTATAGGGGAGCTATCGAAAAATCTGACATCCAACTTGGGCATTCAATTTAACTCAAAGTTCAGCTGATGTAATTATACCACTCAAATGTTGGGATAAATATATGGCAGTCTGCACCAATTATGGATTAGATGGATGCCTTCGTAAAAAATTAGCCCTAACGCTTGTTATGCCTTATTTTACCTATGGTAGTCGCGTTTATAGTGGGCTTGATTCTGTATGTCGAAGAAAACTGGTAGTGGGCTTTTAATGATATGGTGCGCTACATTGACAAGTCACCGCGGTACGCTCATGTATCTGAATATGCAACATCACTACTTGGAACCTCGATTGAGACCTATCTTGATCATCGTATATTAATATTCTTACATAAGCTAATTATAGGAAAAACCACAATGTATCTGCATGAAAAACTGCACTTCCTGCAGTCGGTCAGAAATCTTCAACTTCTTGTTCCGAGGTGTGCCTCTCGACATGGTGAGCGTTCTGACTTTGTCCAGACTATCCGAAAGTGGAACTTTCTTCGAAGTAATATTCAACGCATTGCGTCCAGCAGGGAATTTGCCAGTTGTTAAGGGACTTACAGTTTGGAAATGGCCTTTAAATTTAGAAAAGTTGTAGTATTTCTTAAATCTTAATACAGATAGTATTTTAAATACCTATGGTCACCATTTAGACCGCATTGCATCTAGAGCCTTTTTTTTTTATATTATTAAGCCAAGCTCAGGGGATACCCTATGATGCAAAGCACAGCATGGCAGGAAGGAGATATGGAAAGGATTAGGGGATATGAGGAGAGTGGTGGAGGTGCCGATGTATGTCGCCCTTAAACTTCCGCAGATTGTATGCCGGAGGAAAAACAGAAGATGGTAAGCTGTTCCACATTCGCACTGTTCGGGATAAAAAAGCATCACGAAATTTTACTGTACGGCTGAAAGTAATTTGAAGGGTTAAAGGATGTGCTCGGTTTGCAGCGAGAGTATTGCGTGCAGGAATGATTCTACAAGGGATTAGACTAGATATTTCATCAGAACATTGACCATGCATATAGCGATAAAGGAGCGAAAGGCATCCAACATTGCGGCGGTGCTCGAGTGAGTCGATATGACAAGTTATTGCCAAATCGCCAATGAGCTTGAAGGCTCTCTTTTGGACAATATCCAATGAAGCTAAGGCTGTGCGACCAGCCCCGGCCCATATATGGGAGCTGTATTCCATTCTAGGTCTAATGTAGGACTTGTAGAGGAGCGCTAGATTTGACGGGGTGAAATATTTCTTACACCTTTTCAGAAATCCAAGACATTTCGATGCTTCTTTGGCAACAGAGAAGATGAGATCTGTCCAGTTTAACTTACTGGAAATATAATGCCCAAGAATGCTTAGTGACGGTGAATCAGAAATTAATGCTCCATCAAAAGAAACGGGTGTGGTTAAGTTATGATCTTGTTTTAATGAGATGAGACAGCTCTGGGTCTTAGATGCATTAAATTCGACGCGATTTGCTTTGCCCCAAGCGAGGATACTGTTAAGATCGTTATTCAATGATCTAGTCATGCAATCTCGTTTAACACATGCGGCATTCCCCCTGGATTCCGCAAGAGTGTCAAAGGAGTAAGCGAAATCAAGGGTACTGTCATCTGCGAAACTATGGATGGGATTGAAAGTAAGGGAAAGCAGATCATTAATGAAAATTAAAAAGAGAGTTGGAGAGATAACAGAGCCTTGAGGCACACCGGCATTTATGGGATGCGGTTCAGATGTAACGCCATCTAATACAACACGTATTTGGCGACTAGATAGGAAACTTTCAATCCATAATAGAAGAGGAGGGGAGAGACCAAGTGCTTTAAGTTTGGCTAAAAGGGCTGGATGCCAGACTCTATCAAAGGCCTTTGAAATATCTAGGGCAACGATTTTAGACTCACCAAAATTATGAAGACTACGGTTCCAACGATCCGTAAGAAAGGTCAGCAAGTCTCCAGATGAGCGTCCAGCTCGGAAGCCATATTGGCGATCGTTGATGAGATGATTAGATTCTAGATACTTCATTAATTTTGAGTTAATGATAGATTCAAAAACCTTTGAAAGAATCGAAATGATGGCAATTGGTCGATAATTTGAGGGATCACTACCCTCTCCTTTCTTAGGAATAGGCTGAACGTGAGCTAGCTTCCAAGCAGTTGGAAATTTTCCTGTCGAATAAGACAAGTAGAAGAGTTTGCGCAGAGGTTTAGCCAAGGATGAGGCGCAGCTTTTAATTAACAGGGGCGAAAAACCATCAGGACCTGCGGCTTTGGAGACGTCGATCCCCTTAAGGACCCTGAACACATCCCTCGTACGAACATGTATTGGCTCTTGTACACATTGACACGGTGGATGCAAAACAGGTGTTTGTGAAGTAGGTGGAAGACAAGAATTTGAAGCGAATCTAGCAGCTAAAATATTAGCTTTATCCAGGGAGTCAACAATCACTTCACCATTATTAAGTTGTGAAGGTATAGAGGAACTGGTGAAATTGTTCCTGATGGTTTTGACCAGGGACCAGAAACCTTTGCTACCTTTGCGGCTCGCCAGGATTCGTTGTCTAATATTCTGGTCAAAAAGAAATTTTTCTCTCTGGATAATGGACTTGCAGGTGTTCCGTGCAGTCTTGTAGACTTGTTTCATTTCCGGATATGGATTCAATTAATAGGCGCGAAAAGCAGACTCTTTTGCTTTTATAGCTTGGTTGCACTTATCGCTAAACCAGGAGCGATCATGCTGTTGTTGAGATCTGCTGTAAGAATACGGAATGTATTCACGCATGCCAAGATTTAGTATGTTACTAAATTCTAATGTGCATTCATCAACATCCCTCGAAGCAAAACAGACCGACCAATCAATTTCTCTAAGATACTTATTGAGACTTTCCCAATCAGCATTCTTATAGTGCCAAAGAAGCCTACTTGTAGGTGGAGAAGTAGAGCGGCACAGGTTTGAGGTGGTAAATTGAGCCGTGATTAAGCAAAGGTCTGAATTTCCGAGAGGGGAACCGACTGAGATGGAATATTTGTCCGGATGAGATGTTAGAAATAAGTCGAGTAAATTAGCTTTATCACCAGCTGTATCGGGAATTCGCGTTGGTGCATCCACTAGCTGTTGTAAATTAAACGATTCACAGAAGAGTTCAACGAAACGGCCCGCAGGACTTGTGGTAGAAGAATGTCTGAGCCACGGTATATTATGAACATTAAAATCGCCTGCCAGGACGATTTCGGAAGAGGGGTAGACAGAAAGCAAATGATCAATATTGTTGGAGATATTGTCAAATACGGATACCGTGTCGTCATCAGACATATTTGGGCTGCGATAAAGGAAACAGAAGTAAATGATGTTCTTGTGAAGTTTGAACCTAATCCAGATATAGTTAAACTCTGGATTGGCAGAAGGAAAATCTTGAAGAATGGTAAAGGCCACATCATTCCGAATATATACTGCGATCCCTCTATGCTGAGAAAAAAGAGGCACGAAGCTGTAACCAGGGACGTGATACTGATTAATATCAGCATCAGAAACGACCTTGGTTTCACTTAGCGCAAGAATTGCCGGATTTTTTGAGTTAAGGTGGCAGTACACCGAAAACCGATTTGCTCTTAATCCGCGAATGTTGCAGAAATCTAAAATAAAATTCTGCATGCTGAAGGCAAAAACAAAAAAGCAAAAAAGAAAAAAAGCGACACACAACAACACAAATATTTGGGCGCCACCAGCAGCAGTCAACGACACAGCGAGGTAAAAAAAAACAACAATAGTGTTATGCCTATTGCTGCTTTCAATACCTCAGACCGTGCAGTTCAATGACCACAGCTGGGTGCACCCGGATTGCTGATCAGGACAAGTGCTAATGCATTTGCACTGATCACAGATGAAGAGACGGAAAGGAAACGTTACCGTGCTGCTGGCTTATTGAATGTTGATAGGGCATAGAAGAGCCCTTCACTTGGCGAATAAAATTTATTTTCGTTATTTATTAATTTAACGGTCGCGTCGGAATTTAAATAATTATAGTAGGTAATTGATTCTATTGAAAATGTTTAGCACAACACTATCACTTGATTTAAATTAATTTATTGGATATGTTTAAATGGATTTAATTGATCTATAACACAAGGCAACGTCCGATCGGATGGACTCCACGCACTCAACCTTACGGACTTTCCAATGACGGCTCATCCATTCTCGTAATCCTCTCCGGAGTTTTGGCTCTCTAAATTAAAAAAATTGCATTTTTACCTTTTAAGCCTTAAAAAACAAAGCTTTTGTTTACAAGAACTGGGAAGTGTGGTCTTTCCTCTTTAGTTTGGCTTATTACACCTCTGTTTTTAACTGTAGCCGTTAAAGAATTATTAAGATTTAATCAATTGCGGGCTGTCTTATTGGAAAACCCATGAAGTTCTGCATACAACGAGATATTAACCGTGACCGTACACATTGTGATTTTTAAGATACGTATTTTCTTAACCGTCCTATAACTCCAATACGGTTGAAAAGGCTCGCTCATAAAATTAATTCCTTTACTTATGTGAGTACTATAAGCTCATTCCCATTGAACCCCTCATCCGGAAGCACCCGTCCTATATTTGAAATTAAGCTTAATATCAAAAATGAGTTCTCACGGTCAGTCACAGTTAATATCGTGTGTAGGATCGTAAGTTGTGACATTATTGAGTAAAGTATTCTGTAAAAAGTTCTCCTTCATTTCCCTTCCAGAGTTCGGGTATCCAAAACTGCCAATAGTACTAGTAGAAAAAGTTATAGAAATTAATCCAAATACATTTTTCATTATTATCATCAGGATGTTTTCTTAATGTTCAAAGAGATTTGCCATCAAATACACCAGCTTTCGTCCACAAAAGTCATACGTTGCTATCACCTTTAGGAACAAATCTTCAATTTAAGGATGGCGAACAAGTACAAGTTATTTGCAGTGGAAGTAAAAATCAATTGACTTCAAGTATAGTTATATTCAAACAGACTTGTATAAGTGAAATTTGTTAAATAAGTTCTGAGTATTTTCTTATATAGCACGTATAAGGTCAACTATTTTGAAGCGTGGACATAATGGTTTGAATGAGAATGGGAAAAACCAAAAAGTTCTGAAATGCTCACACGAAAGTATTGCCGAAGTAACTGAATCACGAATCTCATGCATTCCTGGTGGCACTCTAAAGTATATCGGTTTTAAATCCCATACCGGAGAATTTGTGAAATACCTGGAAATCTGTTACAATATGAATAATGCAACCGTAATTTACAGCCATCATAAAATTTCTGACAAAGGAATTGGATGTAAGCAGAATTGCTTGGGTTTTATATTTTTATCTACTAAAGTGTCTATCCTATGTACTTAGTCAGGCAAGAGAAGAACTCAAGGCCTTATTTTACCACAGTTGGTAGTCCTAATAAGGTTAAACTTGGGAAAGTTTAGTTACGTAAATCACAAGATGCGATATTTAACCAAACAAGTTAGGAAGTTTTTCAATCAGACTTCTTATCTATCTCGTGGTCATCTAACTCCAGATGCTGATGGTATCCTTATAAGTTGGCAATTAGCTACTTATTTTTATATCACCGTTGCACCCCAATGGCAAGTGAGTATTTATTTTTCTAGAAAATAATTCTAAATGTAATTCTATCTGAACTATATAATATTAATTCTTCTTTGAATAGATCGTTAACGGAGAAAATTCGGTAGTGGTTGAAAAAATTGCACGACGGAAAGCAGCTAAATTAAATGATGACTTGGAAATTTATACTGGTGTGTCTGGCGTAATGAGTTTACCCAACGAAATTGGAGAGAACGTTCCTCTTTATCTTAAGTATGGCAGTACATCTAGTAGTTTAGTATCTGTTCCGAGATGGTATTGGAAGGTACTAAAATATAAGGAAGAAGGAATTGCTTTTATCACTATGAACGACCCATTTTCAACAGACAAGCATTATATTTGTCCAAATATGTGTAGTGATTTTAATTGGCCAAATATGGGATTTGAAGATTTTACCAAAGGATTTACTTATTGCTGTAAAATTTCTGATTTAATTCAAGCATTTCCAGATGTTCCACCGGAAGCATATTTACCGAATGTTATGAAATACTAGGCAAAGACGGAAGACTATATATGTGTTTTGTATATACCTTTAAAGATCAAGTTGTTTTCAATGAATATGTATTATATAAATTTATAGTTAAGAATAAATAATATTATTACGGTAGTTTTTTTTTATGTGTCGTAACGATATAACATTTCATAATTATACGCATTATTTGTCAGTGAAAGCTGGCTGTTTTAACAGCCTCCAGTTAGTTTACCCGATTTTAAGTTGTATCGTCGAGACAGTGTTGGGCGTGTGGATGGTGGGGTCGCCGTTTATTAATATAAGAAACAGTAACTGGGACGACTCAGCATAGCTTTTATTATTTTACAGGAAAGAAAAACTCTAATACCAATAATATTTATTCGCTAGATGAAAACGAAAGTTAAATAAAGTGAAATCCAAAAGTTTTGTATGCCAACACCACCCCCTTTTAGGTTATTTTAGAATGTCTTTTTTTTTCTAATTTTTATGAAAACTCTGTGTTTAGATTTTGAGCTCTCTACTTCGACATGTTCTCAGGCAGTGTCAAAATATATAGTGAAACACGAAATTTTTGTATGGCATCCACACAAACGAGTTGCCCGTTGGGTCCCATTTTCGATCTTAAATTTAAGTTTTTCTTAAAAATCCAGCATGCAAAATTTCACCCCCTCTAAGTGAACGCGTTCTTGAGTTCTCGTGAGGACGGACCACTGACTTTTAACAATGGACTGAGCGTATTTTCCTATAGGAAAGCATGGCACAAGTTTTATAGTTCTCTCTTTCGCCCTATGGAGGAGCTGGAGCTACCAACAAAAAATATTGCATTCTGGAACGTTTGCTTATGCCATTTGATGTTTTCATTTTGGCTACAGATGCAATCACCTCAGAAGGAATAAGGTAGAGATAGTGTTTACCATTCTCCGTCTCTCTTGCCCATAAGCAGGATTCAGTTACGAATAACTTTTGAAAATTAAAGTCAGAATGAGTTTAATTCCTTATAAACGATTAAAATATCACTTGGGCGCAAGAAGAAATATTTTTTTAATTAAATTCGATTTACGGGTGTAAAATTTCATCTGATTGGCTGAGTTTTAGATGTTTGTTATGTAATCGTTTCAAAGGGTGCTCTAACGGTGATATACAGAATCACAATATTTTTTGTGTCACATGAAATAGCAAATGGTTCAGTCCATTCTTCTAAGTCAATGGAACGGACAGACAGAAGCACGAACGGACGGACAGATGGACAGACGGACATAAGAAAATCAAAATAACTTTTAATTTTATGCATGGGTGTCCAAACCATTTTGCTCTATCAGCGTTATTTATGTGTGTTACAAACGAAATGACTATGATTTCATCTACATAGAGAATAATAAAAAAAAACAGAAAAAAAATAAGAAAAAAAATAGGAAAAGCCCACACCTCCTAGCCCCTTTACTAGCTGGATCTATACAATATAGCTATTTGGAGATTATTTTAATATTTTCGCCGATGAATTGAATGTGGAAAGATGTTTTTTTTTTGTAATGACTTTACCCGAATAAATATTTATTGAAACCCATTATGATGGTGAATTTCCTCTTATTAATGTAACTTAACCCATGTAGGCAACAGGAGAAACAACTTCACGTGGTACCTGTGTACCTGATACATTTTCTATGAAATTTTTTTCTTTTTCTACCTTCACATAATTATTTTTGTGTCCCTATTTATTATTTTTAAACCTGTTTCATGCTAATAATAACCATGTACGTATAGGCGTTTATAATCTAAAAAAGTATTTTAGGAGCAGATGTAAGGGACGAGTAAGATTTCATGACGTACAAGAAGGAAGCGTCGAAGAGGTCGACTATATTTTCTGACTTATTCTAAGTACATTTATCTTGCTTCCTTCATTCTGTGGAATGAATTACGAATTGACTTACGGTCAGGGTCGTGTGAGGTAGATGGCATTGTTTACGTTTTCTGATAAAAAGAATTGCTTGTGTTATTGTAACGTTCAGTATGATCTTCTACTTATCAAAATATTCAGGTATTGTAGTTAGACCACGTTGAAGCCTACGAAGTATATTTGGCGTGTCTTCTGAAGATGAAAAGATAGCTGTGTCATCCGCAAATAATATTGATATTGAACAGTTCGAAAATGCTGGGAGATCGACAGTAAATATAATATAAAGTAGTGGATCGAAAACTGAGCCTTGAGGAACGTCAGCTATGGTTGGATAAGGTGCAGATATTTCCAGTCCAACGTGAACCTTTAAGCAACTATCACCTAAATAGACTTACACCATTTTAATGATGTAGTACGAAAACTCCGCACGAATTAACTTATAGATAAGGCATTCATGCCAAACCGTATCAAAGGCAGCCTGAATGTCTAAGAGAACATGTCCAATAGCTTGTTTTTAGTTAATTTTCTTCTTGGTCCCTACAATGCTCAGTACGAAAGCCAAGCTCTTCGTTGGGTAGAATATTATTATCAGTCATGTATTCTCTTGTTTTGCATTTAATTTGCCGGAATGAGTCTTTTATAGGAATGTAAATTTTGATGCGTTCTCGTGTCATACAGATTACTTAAATGTATAACAAACAGTAGTGGTGGAAAGCCAAATTTCGCTAATAAATTTTGGTTCCGTAGGTAGCCCCTTAATTAAGGTTGAGAGGTCAGTACAGGCTTCAAAAATTGGTAAATCCTATTAAACGTTTAAAAAAAAATTGTTTTTTAATTTGATCCTTTTTTATTATTTAAATCAACAAGAAAACTTTTATTTTTGTGAATTTAATTTAAAAAATGAAAAGTTCTAACTGTGAGGAGAATACCTAAAGCTATTTGATATTCAATCCTGAGCAGACGCCAATATCCCTTAACGCAAATTGAGAGCTCTGCCCCAGAGAAAAACTATTTGAACGCTGTCACTATTCCTACCCTGCTCTACCCGATTTCTCAGCTCTTCATAAACCTAAACTACATTTGAAAATAGAGCTCTCAGAGCATTTCACTTCCCGCGATGTAACTACTATGTATAAGGAAAGGAAAGCAATTTTATTTTTCCACGGACAGAACAGAAGATTGAGAAAAAGGATGCAATTCTATAATGGTAGCACTTTTAATTGTATCTTTTGCATATAGAATAATGTTAGAACCCTAAACATTTCCTTATTTCCATCCTTATCAAGACAAAACTGCAAAATCAAAGAATTTTGCTTTGTTCTTAGATATGTATGGTATGCGTCTTTCGTTCATAGCACCCGAATTCACTTGAACAACACCATCCTTCACTGTGTTATGTAAGATTCTATTTTAAAGTCTCAATGATAAATTATTTTCAGTTTTATAAATCACCCATTATCTCAGTTCGCAACCCCACGCATCACCATATGGCGGCGAACGGAATGTTTATATTAAAATTGCAAGAAATTAATTTGGATTAATCACAGGGATCATGTGACGCATGAGAGGAACAGTACATAGAAAATTTGTCAAAGTCGCTTCATTCCCAGTTTGCGCATTATTCCCACCTGTACCCATATACAACTCTGCATAGATAAAACATACCCACACATAGAACATCCTTATAAAGGTATAATGTTGCTCATCTAATGCCAGCTTGAAAATTTGGTCTCTTAATTTCTCTTGAAGTGTCGTGTATGCTGTGCACGAACGTCATCCGTTTATTTCCTGTACAAATATATGTATGTAATGTATCTATAGCTAGAAGCAGGAATTTAATCGAAGCACTATTTACCTTTCCCCGAAAAGTTGTCAGTTTTAATTGTTTGTTCGCGTCAAAGGCCTGTAACAAATGGTGCTGGCATAACTCAAAATTATTTGCGCTTTAATATCTTTTTTTCTTCCTTACGTAAAGAAGTTATAAAAGATTAACAGTAATCGATTTATATATGTGTTTGTGTGTAGGTACAACGATGGTAAATTATAGTTGTGTTTATATTTTTTATTGCTTTAATAAATATTTTTTACTGACATAAAATACTTATTATAATGGCAGGCCTCGTGCACTTGTTGATGTTAATACTTTTTGGAATTTATTTTAAGGCAATCCAGTTTTATGTGGAATTGGAACCGGTTGCATTATATGTATTGTTTTGCACAAGTATTTTCTTTTATATGGCACGAGTTATGACTGTTATACAGCCTTAAAAAAACCGCATTTTAGGCATATAAATTGTGCCATTCAGTCGAATTGAGACAGATATATAGAGAGGCACGTAGCACCTGCAAATCTATTTTCACCGAGCGAAGTTCCAATTCGATCAAAGCATTAGACAGACAATTTTTATTAGTCGAAAGAGTAGTAAGACTTTCTGGCGTCTTGTTATAACAGTCTAGAGCAATAAATTTCAGTCTGTTAAAACGAGAAATCTCCTTAGTCTAGAACAACTTCATCGGTTTTTCGGTACGGCCCCTTATTCCCAGCGGGGCTGTGTTGACGGGATCATTGGATAAAGTCAATTTGTTTCCAGCTAAGTTTGCTGCGAATTCTTTCTTACCACTGTCTACGCAATTTCCTCTGTCAAAAACTGTTACATTTCCACACAAGGGAGATCTAAAAAGTACTCGCGAGGCTCAATGTGTCTAAGACGGCTGGTTCTGGTGATATTTGTCCCCTGATACTCAAGTGCTGCCTCTTCTATAGCCAAGCGTATATGCAAAGTATTTCACCTGCCCTATTCGAGAGGAGCCTTTCCTTGGGCATGGACACTTGCTCATGTTCTACCAATACTCAAACAAGAAGAGGCAAGCGATCCATCAAATTATAGACCAATATCCGTTACTTCGATTCTATCGAAGGTTTTCGAAACACTCATCAACACCCAATTGATGAAATACCTAGGGATTAATCACTTTCTTTGCGATAGCTAATACGGCTTTCGTGCTGGCCGCTCTATTGGAGGTTTATTAACATTCCTTGTTGAAATTTAAAAATTTCTTTAGAGTACCACCTTGTGTATCGCACAAATAGGTTATACATTGTTGAAATGTATGTCTGTTATATTTAATGCAGTTTAAACTGTTGAAGGCCTCGTCAATTATTTTTACATATATATGGAATTCCACCATTCAAATACGCCAAAAGTCATTTAGGCGTTTTAAGAAAAGAAGACAATAAATAATAATAACCGAAGTATACAAAATATCAACAGCCCCTATATTTTGTCTCTATAATACCTTCCTTTTCTTACATTCGTCAATATTTTACATATCCATCTGTCACGCACTTGAATTATTCTCAAAAACTTTAAATGAACTAAAATACTTATTTTTATTAAACATGACTTTAGTAAATATGGGAAAAGAGGAATATGCGTTTTCTAAATTTGCGAAGTTATACCACTCATTCTTGTCACTTTTCGTGCCTTTTCAATATCATGTTTATTTAAAAAATATTAGAATATGTCATACCAGCAAGCAGAAAGAGCTTGCAGTGCTTCGTGTTTCTGGCTCAACCATAGAAACTATATTGCAGAACACAAACCTTCATACAAAGTAGGAATACCTCAATAATGCGTTATCTATTTCATTCATAACATTACGTCGAAGGAAAGTAACTCGCAATATTTTTCAAAATAATTTTAGTTTTGATTTTGCTTTTCCAGTGCTTTTCTACAAGTACAACGTGGATCCCACGACTGCATATCCTCGTCTCAAGATATAATTTCAGAAAACGGAAGCGGTAACCTTATACCTTTGAAAAAAATATGCACACATATACGTATGTATATGTTAGACGATCCTGAGATACCAAGTTAATATAAAGGTGACAAAAGCAACAACACAAAACACTCAGTATGGCACATTGCAAACGTGGAATGGTTAAAGGAAAAACATTGGAAAATGACGTGTTCTAGTTTCGTGAATAAGCGGACCGAACGATCTGCAAAAATATAAATAAATATTTTCGAGATACAATCGCAGGTAGACTATAGTAGAAGAAAGTTTTGTCGTTTAAATCTCATTTTTCCACTCGGTGTATATCCCACACAAGTGTAGGGAGGAATGTTTGATGCACCCAATTTCAGATGTATGGAATGGAGTGCTTGGTGCTCCTTGGAATTGAATTTTTCGCTATGATTCACTATGTCCACATTTCAATATTTATCTGTTTACACGGAACTGATAATGGATAAATTAAATACGGACTGAACGCATTTATTTTTAACTCATTCTGATAAAAGTTTATCGTTTTAAGTATTTTGGTAAATATTATAAAAATTTCATTTTTCTCATATTCCTTGGTGTCTTTTAAACAAAACATGAACATTATTGGTTTCCGGTCTCGGTCACTTTTTCAAGCCCATTGAAAGATAGATGTCTAAAACTTTTGGCGAAAAAACACTATTGAACACTTATGTATGTGAATAGTACCGAATTTTATGTAAATATTCCTAAAGAAAGGAACGAAAAGACAAAAGCTTTAAGAGGAATTTTTTTGTCCAACATCTCTCAGTTCTCGTCTGTGCCTGTATTTTCTGGTGTACCTCAAGGATCTATCCTTGGCCCGGCATTATTTTAAATGTCTAGCTGAACTTTTCCGCAGATTATTCTTAATTATATGTGTGCATACATACTTATACAAGACCAGTATTAGCCTTGTTAAAGATGCTGTTGACATAGGTGCCTATTGTCCCGAATCGATGCGATACAGAATTGACCCCGAAAAATTAAATTCCTTTAATTTAAAAAGTTCATACAAATACTAAATGCATTTAAAAAGGCATTTACGTACTGCAACAAAATGCAACTTAGCATAAATTGCATTTTGTTATCAGTCATACATTCCGTTCACACAGCATGTATAGGTACTTACAATACTATACAATAGTATGTACATACATACTATTATTCCTGTCGGTCGACTTAAATTAATTACTTCGACCATCCACAAGTGCATATCAGATTTCATACATATGTACTGCGTCTAAGCTTTTTGTGCTTTCCCACGTACGATTTTTCACGTCGTGGGAAAGTAACAACGGGTACCTGGATGGAGGAGTTTTTTTTTTTTGGAAGCCGTGGAGAGAACAGATCGAAAAAGGTCCCTCTTGCCTACCCATGTAGAAAAACCAAGTGTTGTAATCTTTTTATTATTGTCTTAAATTGAAGGTAAAAGTGTTATCATTTTGTTGCCTGATTTAAATAAATATCTTAGAAGTTTGATAAAATTCCAAGAGGTATAATTTTGGGTACTTATCTAAATTTTAAATAAACATCTGAGAAGTCAAATAAATATCGAAGCGTTGCTATTTTGTTCCAAATCTTTTTTCGAAAGACTGTGTGCTCTTCCCACGGAGCACTGCACACATGACACAACATTGAGAGTATTAAGAAGGATTTATCCATCTATGCACTCTCTCGGCAGAATGTTTATAAACTTATATCTAATTCTTAAGTTGGATTCTTCCTGGTTGAACATGAAACTACTTTCGTTTTTTCCTCTATCACAGAAACCGGTTTGTGGTAATATTCGATAGTACGTTTACTTGGAATAAACACATTGGGCGAATTCGAAACCATATTGTACAAACATATAACTTTGCAGCGGCTAAATATGTATTGGATTCCAATTTGTGTTTTCTAATTTTTTTTTATATGAAGTTTGCTTTATAGTCTGTATATCATATATTACAGCTTCAAGATATGTTTTTGGTAAAGAAAATAGTAAACTCTTTTTTTGTAATGGTTATTAAGTTTCGTTGTTTTATTGATATTCTTTAAGTCATACAAAAAGCCCGTTTTTTCCAATGATGGTTTTGAACTAAATATAATTGGTTGCTCCACAGTATAAAGCTTTCTTCTAATTAAGCTCCCAGATACATTTCTCAAAGGCTCTGGCCTCTACCCCTATCGTATTTCAAGCTTTGGTATCGGCCATAGAAGAATGCGCCAATATCTGTATTAAAAGAGCCATAAATGGCTCAACCGTCGCTATCCCCTCTCATAGTTAAGTTGCTCCATTCAAGGCCTTAAAGTTCATCACTATTAAGTAAAGGATAGTCTGAAAGTGTCTGAAAACCTTTAAAACAATGACAATGAATTTGCTGACGGCCTAGTCAAAAGGGGAGCGAAAACTCCCTTTGTTCGACCCGAGCTATTTTGTTCACTTCTAAGTGGTACCTCGGAGCTGCCCTAAATAATTGGAAGAAAAACAAAAATCCCTTTATTCGGATAGTCTACTACAAGAAATTCGCCAGTCAAAAAAGTTTATCGACACCTCTGACGGAAAAATAAAAGAGATCCTTCTCCTCAGGAAACAATCACAGAGCTCTTCTCAGGTCAAAGCTCCTTAAGTTATCACCTCAATAAGATGGGCTTGGGAGAGACTACGTGTAGAACAATAATCCCGGAATGATTCTAGACTTTATTAACAGTATAAGCTTAAGAAGGGAGTAAATGAACGCGGACTCACAATAGATTTTTCAGTTCGTAATTAATGCATGGCTAACGTCTGCACAGCTCTCCACGTATTTATATTTAACTTTTAAAATTTGCTGGTGCTACTGATCCTCACGCAAAGAGAGTTTGAGTTGACCAGGTCTAGACAGGATTAACGTTATCAAATTAAAAATATAAAATCAATAATAATTGGATTTTTCACGAATTGAAGAAGAATTATATTTTGGAGGAATTTAAAAATTGTGTCACACGAAACTGATTTCAATGGAGAGCTATCGTTTCCATCCTACTTTACTCGTGAAATCAAATGAGCAATGAGTATAAGGGATTAACACAGAAAAGTTAATTTGAGTGGTTCAAAATTGCTCAGTTTAAAACTGTCGAATCAAATATACATGAGAGCGGAGCCAGAACGGATAACGAAATTTGTCGACATCAATTTACTTGTATCGCATTGTGGTACATCCATGTGGCCCGCGCGGTACAGATTATAGTGCTGTCTCGATTCTAAACTCTGTCAGAACGTCATATATATGAACCAAAAGAGTTTCCGTATAGCAACCGTTACCGTGGTTTTCTTCAAATTTTTGAATAGGCTTGTCAATGAATATATAAATATATACAGGGCTGCCACATCGCGTCTGTGCCGGGTCGTACACTTCCGAGCTCCTGACAAACCACTTCGGAAATGCGGCAAAATTTATTTCGAAATTTGCGTCTAGTAAAACTTTTCTGAACTTAGGAAGATTTAGCTAGGTAGGGTTTTAAGTTTAATATAAATAGAAAAAACAACAAAATTGTTTAGTTTGATGTCAACTGGCAATTCAGCCACACATCAAAAGAATTTGTACAAAAAGAAAACTAATCAGCTTACCGAACTACAGCAACGTTAAAAAAAGAAAAAGCCCCAAGAGGACCTCATAACAGAAGAGCTGATGTTTATTTAATGATCCACAATATCAGTATGTTTTCAAAATCCGCCTACTCCAGACGTTCCCACAACGGGTAGTCAATCTGCTCCACTACAGCTCCAACATCAATGCTGCTGTTTCTGAGACAACAACCGTAAGGGTCGCTGAGTCAGGACTAACAGGACCAAACCCTGCGAGCAACTATAGCGTTGTCATTCATCCTGTAGCAACCATCAAGACAACATAGGGTCGACTTGATTCCTGCAGATAACACCAGCAATGTTATCAATCCTCCATCGGGTCGCCTTGATACCAAAAAACAACAATAGCGTGGGCATTACTTCGGCATGTCTTGATATCGGAGTACGTTCGAACTGTCATAGAGAAAGTCTGGGTCTGAGATGTCGCTTGCTTCACAGATTGACCTGACATCAGCTTTCGGTCTCTGTCAAACAGATTCAATACCTTCTCTCTCTTTCTAGGTGCAGAATTTGTCTAGGATACCTGGCTGCCCACGTAGCAGCGATATTCAAGGCATAAACGCACAGCGTTAAGCATATCTCTAGGATGTACTGCTGCTACACTTAGCAGCGATATTCGAGACATCAGTGCGCTGCATTATGCAGGCTTACAAGGCGATGCAGTATCTTTCCACCGAAGGCGCACCATTGGGGACTAAGTTCCCCAAAAAGAATTAGCATTACACTTTCTTTAAGACTTTTCCATTATCCTCTTTTGAACAAGCATTCTAGAGAGGACTAAAGGACAGTTACTAAATCGTTGATGGTTTACTTTAAAGTCATTCAACGATTTCAATATTACGAACCAATGCCGTATACAATGCATTTTGATGGTATGAAGAATAAAAACCATGGAATTGTATAATCAGCTTTTAGTCAGAGTGAGGATGGACGACTGGCAGAATGATATCTCCCAGCTATTTCAATAAAATTGTTGACCACTTGTGTGCCCGCCATCAACTGGCTATCAATTTGGCAAGGACTAGCTTAGTCTTATTGAATAGGAGACGAAAACTGCGAAATATTGTCCTTCAGCAACTATAATTTTATGAAAAGAGTCTTCATTCAATGTAAAACGACCTTTAGTTGTATGGTGAATGGAATCGAGTGTATTGCTGAGGATGGGCACGATCCAAAAGATAGCTTTGCCCAAATATTACAACCATCATAGATCATCCAGCGTCTACGCCTGCCACTAAGATATAATTTAATTTATCGTTCTAGGATCTAATAATTAAAGCGGATGCCAATGCTCCTAATTTTAAGATTTATTCATGAAATCATTCGAAGGAATATTGGAGTACAAGAATGAAAATGAATCTATGGATTGTCATGGATATATATATTTTCCTGTAATTTGACGATATTCGGACTAATAACCTTCCTACTCAGGCAATTTATAAATTTGATAAGTACTTAGTAAAACCGTTGTCATTAAAATTTGCATAGAGATATTTTTATATTCTGTAAAATCTCTGAGTAAAGTAAAATGTACTTATAACTCGTGATTCATACCACTAAATAGATTATCAGTCTCACTGGGAATTACACATGTGGTACTAATTCCTTTAATTTTAAAAGTTTTTTTCTGTGCTATTTTCCCCGTGGTGTTTATTAACTATCTCTATAATTCTGTAATTTATCCAAAATGCTAATTCTCTTAATATTCCACAATAAAAAGGAATTTTGGTACGAAAGGGTCCCGAAATATTCAAGTCAACACCAGATAGAGCGTAATTTGCAAGTGTGTGACTTGTTATCAACCAATTTATATGCAGGACTGACTTCTGACTGTATTTGGTAATGGAGAAGGTCCCATGTGAAAATGTATTCCTCTTGTCTGAATTTACCCGCAGATACTTATTTTAAGTGGGATCAAAGCTATAAGTTTTTAGGTTTAGCTTCCGTTCCTTATATAACGTAATCATTACGTGCAAATTGCAATAGGATTAGAGAATAATAAAGGCACCTTATGTCAGTTAAGAAGATGTAGGTAAAGCGTCTCTGTAATAATTTTCCAGTTTATAGGTATGTTGGTAAATTTTCCATCTTTAAAATAATATATGTGTACACTGAAAGAATAATCTATATACCACGACTATAATTTCAAACACTCATAAAAGCTAGTCACCGCACCTATTAGCATATAGTTCTAAAATCTATAAGCTATTACATGGTTTATAGTTATCATAACCATATTAATTACAAGGTTTTAGATTTCACGACTATATTTAAAAATGTAACTTGATGATTATTTTTTATGTCCAAATCTAATTAATCAGCTGGTTGCGACTATTATACAGTTGCGTTTATCTATAATTATATTTGCATTCACCTTTTTTAAAGGTTGATTGCATCTAAAGTATAGTCATTAGCAACTTCTTTTATACTCACATTCATCTGTATTGTAGTTGCTAGCGTCTTTTATTTTAGACATCATATCTATAAAATTATGTACTAGCAATCATACTTTTGTGTCCTGTATCTTCGTCATATGAGCTTATTTTGGTTAAATTAATAAACATATAGCTGTTAGAACTTGTTCTAAGTATTTGACTAATATGTTCTCATAAACTTTGTCATTTTTTCAAAAAGGTAAAGTAATTCTCATCAATTGTTAAATGTAAAGAAAAATTAATGTGTAAGCATTTTTCATTTTATATTTATTCAAAAAATTTTGTCATTTTTTTTAAAGAAATATAAGGATATATTGAAAATTATTTATTAGCACACTAATTTCGTTCTTATTATTATTAAATATATGAAAATTTAGTGGATATAACAAAAAAACTGAAAACTATTTTTGAAATTTATCATTCGTCTAGAATCGGCAGTAACGAAAATGTATGATATTTCACATAAATTCACTTCATTTATTGGTAAAACGAAAAACTTATATTATAACTTTTCGACTTCAAATGCAAAAAAGCGAGAATTGAAACAATTTGTTTTGAATTTTGAGAGACAAAGATAATATTTTTCTTTATATAATAGAAAAAGATCAATTGTTGCAAATTTATCGTTAGTTCTGACAACCGTTGATCGTTTAATGCGTTTATAATCATATACAATATGTTTTACGGATTCAGCAACTCCTTCACATTTGAAATTGTATTTTCGCTTAATCTCATCGCAAACAGTTTTTCTTTTTCTCATTTTTATTTCCTTATAACGAAAGGTATCATAATTTAAATCAGATTCGAAAGTTTTATAGAATTTTTTACTGCTAAAGTTTCTAACATATTAATTTTACATTTGATTGCATGCTCTACTTTTTTATGATCCTGATGAAAACTTTCAAATCTCATTGCTGAAAGGTGTTTAATTGGCCCGCTCATTCTTATCACATCATGGTAATGGAGTAAAATATGAAAAAAATAAAAAAATGTCACTTCCAATATGGTAGGTATATCCTTTAATAATGTAATCACTTCTTACTTACCAGCTGAATTCTTGTCTTGTAACTAAAAGATTTTCTGTATCTCACTTTTAATTTAGGTACATATGTCAACGATCTGACTCCACTGAACACACTAACTGAAATAATTATCCTATTCTTAAAAAATATTATTAATGCAGCTATAGTTATGATTGTCAGCAACGATATAATAGCTACAAGCAACTGTAGTATGCATTAATTTCAATGAATCGATTGATTGCAATAATTTAATATACAATTATTGCGGTCAATCGATTCACAACAATTTCGAAATCAATATGCATTACAATGCATAAACAAGCTAAAAAGAAAAAATAAGATTTCGACACCAAGTACACTCGGAACTGTGTCAACCAAATTAATAATAAAGAAAACACAAAAAAAAAACACTTGACATGCATTTGCCGCGGCGATTAATGATTGCGTCACTGACCAAGCATTTTTGTCGTTGCAATAAATATATGTCATCATGAGTTCCAAGTGTATGAGGTTATTTTTATACGTAAGCATATAGTATGGTAAGCATAGGTTAACATAGGTAAGAACAATGTATAAATAACCTGGGGAATTTTAATAAAGAACATTAGTGATTGAGCAGTTGTACTAGCCATACAAGAATAGTCCGTGTTTTTAATTATTGGAGTGAAAGCTGATAAGCTGCTTCGACTTTCGATAACCGTACTTATCTCGGAGTTAGAGCTTTGAATAGCCGCTCCATTGGAGTGAAAGCCACTAGGCTGCTCCCAGGTCAATTTTACCAAAACGTAAAGGTTTTATCACACAACCATAAATATACATAGTTGCTTACACCTATATACATAGTTGCTTACATCTAAAATATATAGTTGCTTACAGCTATATATATATATATAGATATTTAAGATGATGACGTGACGGGGGCTATAATGATGGTGTCGTGGACTTTGTTTTTATCTCAAGACAGTAGGTATAGAAAGGCAGAAAGGTACAGTTTAAAATTATTTTCCACTTACAGTGACTTACAGTAACTGAATTAAGGATTTGTCTGGCAGTTATATTTTGTCATGGTGGCTTACAAAAATTCAAATATTTTGTGCTAAAATATGTTTAAATATTGAAACATATTGGTTTTATTACGAACTTTCTAAACTTTTTGATGGGGCACGGCCCCAGTATCCCCATTAGACGAACTGCTCCTGCATAGATTTGTTCACCCAATTTTTGTTGTACTTATATTTTTCTAAAATTTAATAAAGCATATATTACATACACAGAAATTTCCATTGCCGAACTTTTTTTTGAAAGCGCAACTATATTGTTAATATTTTTATTGTTGCGTCTAACTTTATATAAATTGTAAGTACTAGTAACTATAAAATGTAGTCACAAGCATTTTATTTACCCCTGTTACAAGATTAGATTACAGAAAAATATTACGCATCTACTTTGCAATGGTGTCTCATCCACATAAAACTATGAAATAAATGCATCAGCTGAATAATAAGATTTTTGTCTATTTTTTAGGAATTCATAGCTATATGTAGGTCTGGTAACTATAATATAGTTACTACATCTATGGAAATCTATACATCTTTTCTTTGAGTGTAGGTACGTGTGTGTGTGGGACAATTGCATATAATTGTATAGCTATTTTAATAATACATTTTATTCATATTTACTGATTGGTAAATAGATGTGGTCCCTTTGATTTCTAAATAAAAATAATTCTCTCAGAAGGATGAAAAATTATTTCTTCGAGAGTGGAATAACGTGGTATTGCCATGGTTTTTCACTAAGCCGCTATAACCATAACCTACCGACCAGCACGTTTAGAACATTAAAAGTAACTAATTCAGTTTTATAAATAATAATTATGATTTGGTAGTTTTAAGATTAAAACAATTGTGAAAGGCCTATTTAAATCCATTCATTAAATCACTAAAGCATTATTACTCCAAACCTCAATGGTTTAGAATTGTATAATTGGAGACATTTCTATATAAAGATACCAATTTTACTCACTCAGAAAAAGAAGTTGATAATCGATTAAAATCGAAAATAGTAATCAAGGACTGCACCTTGCGGAACTCCATCGAAAACAAGGACATCTACGTATATATTTAGAGAGTTGTAAAATTTATATACTATACAAAGATTTTTGATTAAAACTTGTTTGTATTTAACGCTTTCAAATATACCTTTGAAAATTCTAGGAGGATCAATCCCGTAAATTTATTACTGTTCACTGTTTAGTGTCATCAGAATTTTTAAGTAATGCTCTCGTACAGCTTTGCATATATCTAAATTATTATTGAAAATTTTTTAATAAACCCCTGTGATCCAAATAACATATAAATTAGGTCTGTTCACGTACTTCTCGGGTGTTTTTGTTCTTGGGATGTTTTGTGTGAAAATGTGCAATAGGGCAAGCAATCAAATTTGGAAAGTACATAAACAACTTTTGTGTGTTCTTGGGCAGAAAGCAAAAGTGACAACTACAAACTGTCAAGCTAACAACTGTAATTTGAAAATAAAATGCCAAGCATAACATATCTATTCATTTTACTTACTATTTTGTAGATTTTTATACGAGCGGGGCAAACAGTGCACATCATTTGTAAATTCTACCGCCTTTTCCATTTTTCCTTTGACAATTTAAGCTTATGACAATTCTTGTTTTCAAATTTTAATGTTTTTGACAGTTTTTACACAGTTACCCCGAGTTTTTTCTTGGGTGGATTTGGACTAAAACTTTATTGAAGGGGAAGTGTGACGTGTACATATTTTCCCCAATTTTCTGAGTACGTGAACAGAGTTTGGGTGCTTTTGGGTGAAAATGTTTTAATGCATTCACAAAAATTCGAGTACGTGAACAAACCTATTGATTATACAATAATTTTTTAATGTTTTGGGCAGAAAAGGTAGATGATAATGATCGATATTCAGTAGGATTGGCACAGCATTGATTCAACCACTTAAAGGCAAGCACACAACGACGCGGTGGAAATGTCGGTAGCGGTGGCGATGGCGATGGTGAATTTAAGCACACACCGATGCGGTGGCACGGTTGACGAAACGTACACAAAATGAAGTAAGTTTTGAAAAAATAATTACTGATATCCCGGTACTCTAGACGTGACATGTCATACAAAGTTTTGCTTAATTGAGGCCAGCCCGTCCCTTTAACTCGTACACGAATTTGTCTGCATGTATATTTATTTATATATTTCTTTTTGCTATTTTCGACACTCTCGTAAACCCACTATTCTTCATCACAGCGAGCTGAAATTTGGCACACAGGTTCATGTCGCGTGACAACTGAATATATCAAAATTTGAAACGGAAATTGCCATGGAAAACTCGGAAAATCGGGAAAAATCATTTGAAAATTTGGTACAAATTTAATTAGTGATAAATCCGTTTCAGGAAAAATTCAGAGTTTTCCGATTTTTCCGAAAAAAATTTCCGGAATTTTCCGACTTTTCCGGTAAAAAAGTTTTCTAAATTATGCAGGATCAAGTTCCCTATCAACTGACATCATTTTCTCCGACAATGGTGAAAACTTGCAGAAAAAAATCGAGCAAAATTCATGTAAAACGCTTTTCCGGAGTTTTTGCGACCAAGGAAGCGTTTGAGCGTTTTGCAACCTAAGACAAAGTTGTAGAGCGAAATGAGTTGCATAAAGTTGCTTTTGTGGAAAACTCCGTGGAAAACCCGGAAAAGTGCGAAAATCATCGGAAAAATTTTGATCGATATGATAAGTGATAAATCTGTTTCAGGAAAAAGGCAGAAAAAAAATTAGCGAAAAACGAGTTTTCAAACAAAACTGAGGCCAAGCCGCATGAAAAAGTAGAAAATAAACTTTTCTCCACACACAGAGGTGGACTCAGATTTTATTCGCTGACAATCACCGATATATTTCAGTATGATCAATCAGAGGTAATAAGTGATTTGATTCACGAAGAGAAAGATATTCAAGAGAAATGTCGCAATCAAAAAATCTGAGTCCACCTCTGTGTGTGAAGAAAAGTTCATTTTCTATTTTTTCATGCGGCTTGGCCTCAGTTTTGTTTGAAAACTCGTTTTTTACTTATTTTATTTTACTACTGAATTCAGTTCTGCACTCATTGTGATGACTGCACTGTTTCAACTGAAATGAATTTCGCTATCGCGGTGGCGATGCTACCGCCACCGTATTTGGTGTGAACGCTCGGAATCATTTGATTATTGTCCATCGCACCGCCACCACGGTCTCCTCCGCTGCCGCCATCGCCACCGCCACCGCTTCGGTGAGTACTTGCCTTAAAGCGTATATAAGTTAGTTCAGTTCTGCTTCAAATTCCCTTTTTGCTTCTTAACAACAAAAACAATTAAATCATATGTTAATGTGTATAAGGCGTTTCGTATCAGTAGGAACCACACTCTTTAGTACGGCCAGTTCCTGCCTGCCCAAGACGCCAGCTGAAAATGCTAACTAAACCTCATACATAATCTCATTATAAATTCAAAGTACCAGTAATATGAGGCGAAATACTACGTATTTACTTTAGTGCTTAGCCAATACATACATATGTCTTTTTCAAAAGTCCGTGAAATGAACTCTCAGATAATAAAATATAAAAAAATTTAAAAAAAAAAGAAAAAAAAAAGAAATAAATAAATAATATCAAGGAAAATTAAACTAAATAAAGTTTAAGCCGAGTAAAGCAACTTAAAATATGAAAAAAGCTTCATACTTTCCTCAGAATCTGTTTCATCTCCATTCAGATATTCCTTTTCTAACTTTTAACAGTATTTTAGATAACTTTTCACTTCGCCATCCCTTGAAAGAAAACTTACCTACTTCACACATAAAAATCGTCCCATATGAGTTATTGGAAAATGGCTTCTAAGATATCAATTATTTCAAAATTTTCTTATACTCTTCTAAGGCAATGTTCTAACTCTATGTCCGCATTAATTGTGTTGTGGGTATTCCTGCAGCATATCTCGACCTCCCAAAATTTTTATTAAAAATTTTACCCCGTACCTGCAGCATGTCTCCACATTTCAACGCAATAGGTTAAGGAAGGGGGGGGGGGGGGGGGGTGGTACAGATTAGTGACACACACACAAACACGCCCCCTAACACACACACATCCGCGCGCAATAAGTGTTGGGAGGGGCTGTACAGATCAGTGACACACACGCAAACACGCGCGCCCCCCACAAACGTAGCGTTTGCGTGTGGCTAGGGTATGTTGTGCATGTGTTTCTATGTGTTGCTCGCGGATGTGTGTCTGTCACTGATCTATACGCCCCCTCGCTTCACCTATTGCGTAGAAAGGTGGAGACATGCTGCAGGTATGGGGTGAAATTTTTAAAAAAAATTTTGGGCGGTGGAGACATGCTACAGGAATACCCACAACACAATTAATGCGGACATAGAGTTAGAACATTTTTTTAAATATTTTAATATATTCAAACGTATTTCAGTCAATAAATTACGAAAAACGGTGTGCACATCCGATTGCAAAAAAAGATTTTTTACTTAAAAAATAACTAAAAGCTATTTATTGCATAAGCGGACTTTTATTTAGTTGGCGTAGTTTCTTAATATGAGGGATTTGGTGGATTCATTCTGTTACGTCGTTTAATCGGTCAGAGGGTTTGCTCGGATGCCAATAGTTTCGGTTGTTGCTGTGTAGCTTCAGTGGAGATAATTAAATTTTCGAACTGGAGTCATATCTTAGCTATATCTGCTTCGATTTGCTTCATTTTTCTTTTTATTATAGGCAAGAAGCTATCCATCTATACATCTATTAGAGGGTTTACCGGCTGGAGCTTACACTAGGTATACAGGGTACAGGATATAGAGTCATTGACAAGCTTCAAGGACTGTTTATTTAATACAGTTTAATTCATTATTAGTGTGTATGTTTCAATAACGCATAATATATGAACAACAAATCTTTAATTTCTCCTGCATGTTAGCAGGTTCAGTAGAAATGTTGAACAGGTCATCCGACCGAATCGATTCGCATACTCTATCCTTATTTTACCAAAGTTAAATTGTCTTCTTTAGAGAAAATTATAAATATTACAATTTTTGAAATTTACAGTCGAATTTTCAACATTTACAATCGATCTTGAATTTGTGGTTTTGCTGCTTCTTTTCTTTACTGTGTAAATTATCGATGTGTAAAAACACATTGATTAGTTCAGTTTCATCCTTCATAATTTAAGACAGTTTTGCTCTCCGGAAAAAAGTCTGACTAATACGTGATAAGTTGAAATTTGGTTATGCATTTTCGTTGAACTCTTTTAGATAAGCTTCTCTTATTAAGTTTTACTGAATATTGCAAGATGTAATCCGAGGGTAACCCAGAGCCATCAAGGCTGCCTGATTGTCTGAAATGATATCAATGTCCTTTCCCCTGACTATTTCTATACCAACGGCTGATTTCGCTGTCATTACGATGGCAAAGACCTCAGACTGGAAGATAAAAGTCAACCTTCCAAATGAGAGCCCCAACCCAATGACAAACTCGAGAAATCAAACATCGACACCGCTCTCCTCATTTGTTAAGGGGCAGTCGGTAATAATTTGTAAATTTGTAATCATAAAACGGGTTTATATTAAAAAATATATATATAATAACATCTCCAAATGAACAACAAAATTCATACAATTATTTCCATTTCTTAAACCTCAATAAAACTTTCAGTTACCACTCGTTCGAAGTTCATTCTATATCTATGTATACATTGTAGAATAAAATAGACCACAGCTTATTAAAAGATTCTGTAAAATTTACGGAAATATAAATTCTAGATAGGTATCTACTCAAAGAGTTAAAACAATGCAATGAAAGTATCTAATATGTAATTTTCCAACCACATTTATTTGCTCAAAGGCGCACACAAACTTAATTTCCGACGAATATATGTTTATTAGGTGCTACCTAATACTCTGCTCCAGTCCAGAGGGAATATCACTTTTAAAATAAAATAACAAAATTTCCTTCCGGTGGAGAAATTCTAAATCATATCATTATTCACCAGTCTCTTTCTCTATTATCAAGAATAGTTTTCGTGGAACAAACCAAAATGAAAAGTTGTAATTGACACTTTTGAAGCCCCATTTAGACAAAAGCTCCCATGAATTGGAGTAGTCTGGAACGGACTCTAATATTCTCTTATTCAGCCCAAGGGAAAGTTTCTATTGAAGCGGTTAATATAGTAGTAGCAGAAGCTTAATCATTTAATTTAAGTTTCATTGATATAATATATTTTAGTCTTGAATGACATCTATGCCTTTCGGTCTTAAGAATGATACTTTTGCTTGGAATTTAGACAGAGCATTAAAAAAAAAAGACATTTCTGGAAGATTTTGGAGGAAGCTCTCTTTCGTTTTTAAACGCATTCTTATGAAGATTATAATTAAAAGATTTTGTAGTACATACATAAATAAGAATTTTCTTTATCCAAGTTAAATTAAAGAATTGTTGGAAACAAGATTGGGGTGTCAAGAAATACGTCGTAGCTGCCATTTATTATCCGCTTGAAATTTTCAATTTTCAATTTTGTAATGTATTTGAAGACATTTTTATTTTCACATTTTTCTTTTATATTCGAATCAAGATCATGAATGAAAGAAACCAGTCAGGTATTCGAGAAGAGCTCTGATTGCAATTAAGCTTGATCTGTGTGTATCTAAATCTCCTGCTAGGAGAATGGTAAATATTATAAAAAAAAAAAATGTTGGGCAACAACCTCAAAAAGGGTAATTAAATATATCTCTACTATATGTTGTGAAAATATCTTAGCGGGAAAGTTATCGTGAATGAAAGTAGCTCTGGAGGAATTCATCGAGGAAATAAGTACCAATGAAAAATATGTGTACATGTCCTGGAGAAATGAAGTGAAACCCTGGTCTTGAAGTTCAAATCATCAAACTGTGTTTATTGGAATTGCATTGATTAGTCATTTGCATAACCGTCGCTGCAGGTCGAAATTTTAGAACGTAGAACTGCACTGATAAGTCACTTGAGTAAATGTCGTTGTAGCTTAAATTTTCAAGTTTTCGAATGTTTTATAATCATCTTACCACGGGAATTGAATACTTTATTCCCCTGATAACGAAGATTCGGAGTGAATATTCTGTATGGTTTTCTCGTAGTTCAATTCATGCTATTAAATTAAAGGAAAACTACAGACAACAGTACTTAAAATCTTATCATCCTGAAGACAGCTTTTAATTACTTGTGCAGTAATGTATAAAAAATATGATTGGAGAGTATTATGATAAATATGTTTCAAGCACCGAAAATTGCATATCCTCCAACCCTAAGGCCTTTTGGTTTTATACGAAAAGCTAGAAGTTTTCTGACTCCCACCTTGGGGAACTGCATTACAATAGAAGATTTGCTAATAAACCTCCAAGTATTTGCAACTTGTTTGTAAGCGACATTCAAAGTACATTCAATGCTCACGAGAGCTCTACAATCTCTCCGAAATCCTATGAAATTATAACTGCTCTACTCATATTCCCCTGATACGGGCCGGACGATATTTCCAACATATTTTACAAAAATTGCTCTCTTGTCTTATCGCATCCTATTTCCGTGTCAATCAATTCTTCTATTTCCAAACATACTTTGCCTGATGTTCTTAAGGACCAATTTATTTACCCTGCTTTCAAAACAGGGGATAAAAAACTGGTGAAGTATTGCCGCGCTATTTCTACTTCCATTGCTCTAGCGTGAAGCACTTATTTTTAATAATCTATCGTTTATCCTTGAAAGAGTTATTTATAATAATCTTATACCGCAATTAAAACCCTATACCAGCGCTCAACAACATGGCTTCCTACCAGGCCGAGCTGCGGAAACTAACCTCTCGATATTCACTGACTATATTGGTCTGTCTCTTGATGAAGCTAAATAGTTAGATGGCTTTTAGGCGGATATATCTAAGGCATTTGGTAGAATAAATCACAAAATAGTCATAGATCAAATATGGTAATTAGGCGTTCATTCTGGCAGTACCCTCTGATTTGTATCGTATCTCTCGAATTGTGATCTAGCTGTTGTCATTAATGGATTTTCATCAAATCTATATGCATACAGAAACATCTGGTGTACCCTAAGGCACGATTTTTGTACAACTGCTCTTCTTATTACATGTTAATGATTTCTCTAATCCGTTGATCCATCCTCCAGTTGCCAACACACTAAGGAGTTACTCTCCTGGTGTAGTAAAACCAACTATCTCTAAACTTTGATAAATGCGAATATATGCCCTTCTCAAGAGAACAAGACCACATTTTACGGGGATTATATGTAAGTTGGACAATGTCTCCGTCATCCGTGTATCAGAAATCAACTATTTGGGAGTACGGAAGTTTGTCGGGGCTTAACGTGAGCACCTAGCTATTAACCTTAATTTCACGGCAGTTTTAATTCACGGATTAGTATTTAGGCAACAATCAGCGCCCTTATGAGGCAGAATATATTATATTCTGTCTCAATGAGTACCATTTTATGTGAGTACATGTTTGACATTAGACTTACTGGTCTTAAAATCCTCGAATATCCGCCTAAATCCTGCAGACTCAGATAATCTCTCTTTGCCCGCATTTGGTCCCCCACAACCACCACGATGCACCCACAAGGAGCCTTATCCGTGTTGAGGCGAATACTAGCACTATCCGCGGCTCCTGAGCCCCGTGATACCAAGTTAGTTGGCTAGCCGACATTAGCCAATTGGTATGACTTCTCAGTGTATAAGGTCATAGGAACCACCAGTGGTATCTTTGCATGTAAATATCCTTGTAGTAATGGGACTGGTTACTCCATTTGGGCCTAAGATCTTATTTGCAACGTCTAAAAAGATTGTATATATCCTACACAGGCAAACACAAAGCTTAATAGGCGATGTCAGCGGGGACCACGCGAAGGTGAAAATATGCTCGGATTCAATTCTGGAGAGGCTAGAGATTAACACCAGTAATAGTCTTACTCGTGTAATTCAATTCGTCAACAAATATCTTCCATCTAGTATGCATGCTTTCATCTTGCACACTTTTCATCTTGGCAGCCCTGCGCTTCACACATTTCTTTTCCGCCGCCAATTTGGGAGTACAATTTGATAGCAAACTTCTCTTCGATTCGGGCAATAACCATATTGCTTACACAAAGCTTTCAAAACCTTGGGGTTTGTCTTAAAACAGCTTTCTTCGCACATATCTATGTATAGTACCCTGGTTAAATTAACACTAGAGTATGCTACCTTAATCTGGAATCCTTTCTATACGACCGATGCACAGAAATAAAATAGAAACTATTCAACATAGATTCACTCACTATAGGTTCTTGCGTTTTAAAATTGCGAGCTCATAATGGATGTAGATTATGAAGACAGACTAGCTAGATACTCTATGTTATCCTTAGGAACACGCCATTCCTACCTTGATGAAATGCTCCTTTATAAAATTTTGCTTGGTTCTATTGACTCATCTTAGTTATAATCTACATCAAAATTTAACTTTTCTAGTCGGCTCATCCGCCAACAACTTACATTTCATAAGGATGCACTCCGCACAAACTTACGATTCAAACCCCCCTTGGTGAGGATTCAAAAGCCTCACAAAATGCCCTATATAAGGATTTAGATATTTTCAGACATTGCTATATGATTTCTAAAAGCAACTTGATGTCTGTAATAACTTATCTAAGTAATTTTACCATTTTAAATTAAATTGGTCTATTTCATCCTTGCTTTTTTGCTTGCTTCCTGCCTTTCCAGTCCTTGTATATATTCTAATCGCTTTGCTCTTTCTTATTTTTCTTTTTTTTGTAGTTTTTAAGTTATTTTTATCTGTATTTGTTACCTTATTTTTTACTTTTTATTCCTATTATCTTTATTTAGCTTAATATTAGATTTTGTTTGGATTTTTAGTGAGTAATAGATCCTCTTAGATCTGTCGTGTCCCAAAAGCAATCAATCAATAAAACCCAATAATTAACCGTGATAAAACTTTCTTCGAATAAAACAACGCTCGAATTTCGTGCACGTTATAAATCTTTATTTACTAAAACTTGACCTATCTTAACAATTACTATGTACGCCGCACCGAACGAAAACTTGACACCACTATGCAACGCGACGGCTCACTGGAAGAATAGAATATTACAGGCACTCGACAGACCAGTCATTGGTCTTTTATGCTCCAATATTCGGAAGTAAACTTTTACTCGCAACGCGGATGTAAACAAACGACAACAACCTTGCCGTTTATTCTACCGGTTGCAGCACCTGAGTCGCTTAGTAGTAAACAATCACCTTACATAATAATTAACGTGCTAGGTTAATTATTATCGTAATCGTCGATTGTTTCACTAGCCGCTCATCGCAGCCAGCTGTTGGGCTAATCAGCAAAATAACCGACAGTTGCAGAACAATACCATGCGAAGTTATTGTTTAGCAATTGCTGATTATTTCGCTAGAATGCGCCCTTGGCTGGTGGAAGAATCTTCCGTATATTGGGCCATAACATCCCTCCCCCCTTAGAAAAACTAGTTTCCGCAGGGAACTAGATCTGGAGAGTGCAATAGTCTCCTCCGTTCGGTTCAGATTGTTTTACATTTTTCTTACATATCAATATAAATATTCTAATTTATATTTTCTTACATTTTTATCATTTTGCATTGTTTTTTTTTATTACCACCTTCATGCTAACTTTTCCTTTTGATTACACGTATTTATTTTCACTAATAATTTTATAGTTTATCTGTTTAACTCTTTTTGACATATATTTATTTCCTTATATATATCCTTGAATATATTTTTTCTTTGTCTTCATGCTTATCTCTAATTTATGAAATTTTTTCTTTAACAATTAATACCTTTTTTTTTTCTTCATGCATATCTTTACTTTATGCAATTTTTCTTCCACAACTAACATATTTTCCCAAAAACTATGTATCTTTCCAATGCTATAATCAAAAATTTTCTCTATATTATGTCGCAATCTATTGATCTCTTTTTTTTATTTAACTAAATTTACATGATTAAAACAAATATTCTTAATTAATTCACATGCATTTTAAAAATATACAACGTATTTATTGTCTGTCTAATAACAAAAATAACAAAAATTACAAGTTTTCTTTTTACAAGTGTTTATAGCACTTATATATAACAAAATTACTTACACAAAAATTCTATCTAAGAGTATACTTTCTACGGGTGCCCAAAACTTCTCTAATTACAATACAATGGCTACTCTAATTGCACCATCTGCTTTCCGACGAGGGTAAATTTACTGTTTGCAGGTTTGGTGTTCTTGACATGATGACTATATACTGGCCTCTGCTAGCTTGGATAACCTCTGATTTATTGACCCTTTTGATGGTTTTCCGATGAACCCTCGCACTTTTCACTTTTCTAACGTTTCAAACGGTACACTCTTCCTGATAATGCTGCTGGCACTTGATCTCCTTTAAATTTCAAATAAGATTTTACGGTGAAATGCTACTTTATCCCATTAATTATTTGGTAAGAGTAATTTCATCTACATTGCATTTCAGGAAACCATTACATCAGTTTGTAGCTTTTAAGATGTGATCATCAGTTCAAGAAACAACTCAATGGAAATCGTTGCTCTGAGGGTCGGTGGTAGGACGGACTCATCAAAATGGTTTTTTTTTTTCAAAAAAAAATTCTTTTAAGTACGATGGAGTTCTCTCAATTATATTGAGAGTCCACGTGTACTTAAAAATTGTTTTTTTTTATATCTCAGGTTGTAGATTAGTAGATATATATATATATTACAAACCTCTCAGTATTAAATTATGCTCTCATAGTTCCGTCAGGTTTCCTGATTATAGCTTTCCATTAAAAGTTTATCTAGGATGTAGATATATTTTGGGACTTTTTCACTGTTACAAGAATAGTGTATATCTTGTTCATGTTCAAATGATTATTTCACTCATCTTCCGAGCGTAAATTTTCCGTGGATGTAACTATCCGGAGCTCAAAGACACCAGCATACATATACTTATCAGTTGCATCTTACTAATTTCTCGTTCTTCGCTCATACCCTGAGCTGCAGTAATGTTGATCCCCTATATTTACTCGTTCCGTATCTACTATGGTTGATATATTCTTTCATTGATCCTCTCGTTCTGCTACCGCCTATGCTCTGGAAGCGTTGAATATGTAGATTTGACGATCTTTACGCTATAGATATTTAAGCTTTGGCAACCCACTTTCATTTTTCCTCTATGCTACTATATACTATAATATATGTTTTAAATCTTTTCTTATAACTCTTGTTCAATTTAGCTTTTTTTTAACTCTTATTATATATATTTTTTAAACTTCTCCTTAAATCTCTTATTCCATTTAACTTTTCAATTTTTTCCTTGACTCTTATCTTTAAAAACCTCTTCGTTTATTAATCAACATTTTTTTAAAATATTCCTTTCCCTTATTTTTCATGACTTCTTTGGTTTTTTTTATCTTTCTTTGTGCCTGATTGTTAGCTTTCCATTTCTAACTTTAAAATCTTTATTAATTATCTTCATACGTTTCTTATTCTTCTAACTTTTTCTCTCTTGTTACTTTTTTCTTTTTCAAATTTCTCTTTCTTTTACATCTCTTATTTTTTTTTCAAAGTACTCTTTACATCAAAATCTCTATTTCTTCCTTTTTATTCAATTTCATTCTCTTTTAAAATCTCTATTTATTTAAAATTTTCAAATTTCCATTATTCAATTGCTCTCGATCTCTTTTTTTTAAAGACATTTCCTTACATTTGTATCTTTTATTTTATAGATTTACCTTACATTGGATCCACTCGGTTACCTTTTTATATCCTTTCCATATTTTCCGGCTCATTTTAAACTCCGCTCATCGAATTTCTTCTGAAATTGGAGGGAATTTTTTGGACATTTCTGTGGTTTAAGCTCCCCGATTCCTGGGTCATAACCGTTACCTACCTTGTATAGACTGGCGAAGCTAGGCGTGATATTCTTCATATCGGTCCTACTTCGCACCGGAGCTATCGTACCCGTTTGCAAGCTATATTTTTGTAGCTTTACTTTACCTTTTTTGCGGCAAGGTCCACTGAGATCGCCGTCGGCTGTAATTGTTCTTATGATTCCATGCAGGTCGTCTGTAAAATTTGCGCGGTCCTATTTGCCCGTGCGAGGAATCAGGATTTTTTTACAAATAGGCTGTTGCATTGGCGATTCTTACTAATGCATGGTCATCCTCTAGCCTATTCCTACTGTACCCTTTATGTTCCGGTTGTCCCCTCCCCTCACTAAATTCGTCGGCACTTACATTATGAAATAACGCACTATCATAAGCTGTGGACAAAGTCTTCTCCCATAATTGTGCCCCGAATGGCTCCTCCAATATGGGTTTACTTTTCTCTCTCTGTCCTAAAGATTTCTTTGCATTGCTTGCCGGACTTTTCGTTTTGTAAGTGTCGGTCATCAGCGCAAGATGCGATGCTTTCCGCTATTTTAATGTTATTCTCCTCTATCCTGGCCTGAAACGGACTTCCTTGCCTGCTACTTTGCCAAGCTGTGGGTCCCACACGTGCACAATCTGCAACACTTTTACCAGAGGCACTTGCCTCGTTGCCATTTCCAGCACCTTGTACCCAAAGTTTCCTATTTACACAGTCAATAATAATAACTCTGTCACTGAGGAAATCCATTCCAAGGATACCATCAGCTGGGATCGAGTCGGTATCACCAATGACGTTAAAATTGCATTCTTGCTGACCGTTGTCTATGAACAACTTCGCCTCACAGGTGCCTGTGGAACTCCTGGTAAATCCAAAGAGTCCCCAAATTCTTATTTTCTGGTGCGTATTTATAGCTGTATCTCTTCTTATTCTAGCGCCCTTGATTAAGCTACAGGTGGAACCAGTGTCAATGAGAAGTCTAAAACTTACCTTCTAACGCTATGTCAGATGGCACTGTGATCACAAATTTACTTCTTGAATTCAATTTTTCACTTTTTTTTCTCTGCTAAATATTTCTTAAGACAGTTCTCCGTGTAGTGGTCCCATGTACGGCAGAAATTGGCAATAAAGCCCCTCTCTTCCTGAATGGAGTTCATCTTGAAGGCTAGCTGCACAGTTTGCCACTCTGACGTGATGAATTCGGCAATTGGATTCCTCGTGTCCATATTCCTGACATTCAGTACAGGGAGGGACTTGTTGGCACTCTCCCCGCAAAGTGTCCACGCTGTCCGCATTGAAAACACTCAATAGATCTGGGAGGTGTTCTCCTTGTCGAAGATGCTTGGTATCTTCCTGATGACACTGGCCCTGTTCTGTGTAAGACTGGTCTCGAATTCTGTCTAGACTTTTCGCTGCTATATTTCCCCGTTGCCCATCTGTTTGATGCATTTTCTGTGCTCGGCTGTCGGTTTTCTTGCCATATTCCTAATTCTCTCACTTGAAGCCTTTTGGCATCCTTTTCAAAATAACTGGCTTCCTCTCCCACTTCTTCCAGTGACTGAAATTTACGCCCTGTAAGGTACACTTGCGTGAGTCTACTCATCACACCCGCTTTGAAAGTAGCTACAATATCGGCCTCCAACTCGGTTAGTAGTCCCATCTCCCCTCCCGGGTATTTGGCCGAGACAGCGTACTTAATTTGATCGCGCAGTTCTTTCATTCGATCTGCAAACTCCCTGATGTCCTCTCCAGGCCTCTGTCTACATGCCAGCATTTCAATCCGCAATTCACTGAAAGATTTTCTCGGCAAGTATGCAGTTCTTATCGCTTGCTGCAAAGACTTGAAGTCCTTCGGCTCCTGAGAACTTATCAGGTAATATGCATTATCGGATAAGCGGTACTTTATGCATTTAATCAAAATGCTTTGCTCCGCTGGTTCCAGCCTGTCGTGCAAGTCCTTACTGCAGCTGAGGAAGCGAAATACCTCCTTTGGCAACTTTGGTGTCCTTTCTCCCGAAAACATGGGAATATATTTGGACACCATATCCATGATTTTCTCAAATGTATCTGCCATTTTTTCCACTTTTACCGATTTCTTATATTTTCATCAATTTCGAATCTACTTTGATCTGGTAATTTCATTAACTTCGAAATTTACTTTTTCTCTAACTACGTTTATGCTTCATTCCGACAAATTTATACGACACGCTCTAGAAAAAATCTTTTCGCAAAACTCAAATCTTTATTAAAGGTGCTAATCGAATACCAATGCTCTATATAACCTTAAACATGCAAAACTATAATATAACTACCGTACTTCATTACTCTGATTTCAGCTATTATTCGTACATACAGAACAGACACGCTTTCTATAAAAATTTTTATTTGTTCTTACTCAGATGTACACAATCACAAACAAACATAACTAACCATACGTTACTTGAACCCAAAATTATTCTCGTAAAAAACTAGTCTAGTAAAACAACTAACTAACGCAATAAGTTAAATAGACGCGCGTATCATCAACGCCTAAACCGAACACGACGTTGAAAAAATTTATAAATCTCACGTAGCTAAAAAATAGATTCTCTTAAAAATTTTCAACATTACAACATTATTTTATTTTAACTTTTACACCTTTTTATCTGCATGAAAGAAGCATTATCTTAAACTCAATCACTCAATCAATTACTTTAGGCTGAAAAGTAAATGGAGTAGCTAAAATATAATGTTAAATAAATGGCGAAGCCAAATGAGGCTTTGCACCAATTTAATTAACGTATACCTTGTTTACGAAAAAATGGAGCAGCTAAAAAAGCTTAACTCCCAATATATAAAATTTTTAAAAATACAATACCTTTTTAAACCGGCTGCGCCAAATTGTCGTGTCCCAAAAGCAATCAATCAATAAAACCCAATAATTAACCGTGATAAAACTTTCTTCGAATAAAACAACGCTCGAATTTCGTGCACGTTATAAATCTTTATTTACTAAAACTTGACCTATCTTAACAATTACTATGTACGCCGCACCGAACGGAAACTTGACACCACTATGCAACGCGACGGCTCACTGGAAGAATAGAATATTACAGGCACTCGACAGACCAGTCATTCGTCTTTTATGCTCCAATATTCGGAAGTAAACTTTTACTCGCAACGCGGATGTAAACAAACGACAACAACCTTGCCGTTTATTCTACCGGTTGCAGCACCTGAGTCACTTAGTAGTAAACAATCACCTTACATAATAATTAACGTGCTAGGTTAATTATTATCGTAATCGTCGATTGTTTCACTAGCCGCTCATCGCAGCCAGCTGTTGGGCTAATCAGCAAAATAACCGACAGTTGCAGAACAATACCATGCGAAGTTATTGTTTAGCAATTGCTGATTATTTCGCTAGAATGCGCCCTTGGCTGGTGGAAGAATCTTCCGTATATTGGGCCATAACAGATCTTCATTGTAAAGTTTCATTTTGCTTTCAATATTATGATTTTCCTCTGAAATTATTTCTTTGTATTTGTTACATCTTATTTTGAGTAACATAAGTATTTTATTTTCCAGTTCCTCTTTTCCTCCATACTTTTAGTTAAATTTTGCATTTGTGTAACGGTAGTAAGTAAGTGGATTTATGTGTTTGCTGTCGTATCAACTTCTTAAATAAATAAAATACATAAATATCGAATTTTCTTCCACTTATTGCCAATACTAGTTTCACTTTTTCTTAGTTTTAATCTTAAACATTAATTAAAAATTCAGCCTCCTAGCATCGTTACCTAAGGCATAATGGCCGCTTAACACCCCTACTAGTTTTCTGGTGTCACCTACGATCTCTTTCAGGAGTTCAAATGTTTTTTTTCTATTGTTCACTGGCCATAGTTGCCTCGGAACAGGTGTCCTGATTTACCCACAAGTGATTAGCTTTAACGTAGCTGTGATTGGTGATGTCGCTTTTTACAGTTCCGATCAGGATTCTCACCTACGATTATTTATTTGGTCAGGTCTAAATTGTAAAATAGTTGTAGAATTGTAAATTGTGTGTAATTTTTTTCTTTTCTATCTCAATGAAATATACTAAAATAAACAGTTTCTCACAAAATACGTCTCTTTTCTCTTCTAGGCGTTATTTTTTCATATACTTCAGCTTTGGTAAATAATTTTTTTGATTTCATTTACAATAATTTAAAATGTGTCTGCTATGTAGTGCAAATAATTTTTGTTTATTTTTATTTATAACTCTATCATTTGTTGTTTGTATTTTATCGTAAATGAACTCTTCCGAATAAAGTATAATGAAAATCTACCCTTTTCTATGGGCTTACTATATACTACATCCAAGAAGAAAGTGTCTGAATACCTGTCTCTTGCCGCTTTTTCATTTTTCTAACTAATAGAGAAAACGCAGCTTTTTTGAAGTGATAAATGTGGAAACTTTTTCTATAAGATTTGACAGTTAGCAAAATTCACAGAGGCAAAAATGAATTCAGCGTTATAACTATGAATATAGTTCACGTACAGGATAACAACTTCAGCATTTTTCTGCACGTTCTGCTGTATAGCGCTTTCTTTACCTCCCCTTATTCAGTAACGTCCATTTGTAATATGTTTTTCTTTTAATGAATTCAATTCGTGAGTGTTTTTATAATTTTCAACAAAATACAATCAAAGTGTGAATTTTGCACGAGCAGTGTAGGTACATAGTTCATTTTTAATGAGTATTTTAAGAGAAAAGAAAAAACACAAATGGAAAACATTTCTTAGACGGAAAAAGTAAAAAAGAGAAGAAAAAGTTTAAGGAGCTCTTTGGTAATTTAATGTCTGGACATAAGATGTTGTTGCTTACGTCAACTACATTCTTGACTGACGGATAGTTAAGATATAGAAAAAATGTATGACTTGAAGATTTATATTATAGTAATTATATAATAATTCTACATGTGTAATTTCAGTTTATATGGCCTCAGTAGTTTCCTAGAGACACCATTGAAACGTTTTTTAGTTGAGTAATTTATGAAATTGAAGGCAATGATAGAAAAAAATTGTAAATTATCTGCATATAAGAAAATGTTTCAAGTGGATCATAAAGTTATTAAGAAATATTAAAAGTAGAAGAAGACTTAGAATAGAAGCCTGATGATGAACCCCATTTTATTGGAAAGTTTGTGAGTTATTAGACCTATTTTCTATGGATAAGGCCTAAGATCAAGTAGCTTGTTGCTCCGAAATGGTGCTTATGAAACGACGTCGAATAAACCTACCCCTAATGGATATGCCTAGAGTCCATGTGCTTGCGGCATTCCACTTGTTTGCTGCTCCAGAAACGTAAGGATGCGACGTCCAGACTTATCCCATATGGCGTCCAAGTTTTATTGCAACCCTAGATGCTAATAGGAAAAAATATTTATATAACAAGGAATGGCATATGTTATACCGCTCATATAAGATTTATTTAAATGTTAGGCTCGACTGCACGGGTGTATAGCTAATTAAGTTGACGACTGTTAACAATTGATACAATGTGCTCTGCCGAGAAATTTTTTTTCTGCATACTTTTAGGGTAGGGGTAGGAGCCCTAGGTTGGTTGCAATACGGTATGTTGCATACCAAATTAAAGGTCTTGCCGAGTACTATGGGGTGACGCACTATTTTCCTGATTCAGAAAACTTTATCGGGAATCTTTGTCGCCGGATAACCCGTTTTGATGCACGTTGGTCACATACATCCCAGTTACTTCCTTTCGCATATATTTTTGCAGCTCTTTCTTACATGGCCATTAGCGCTCTGTTGTAAGCATTTTTCTCATGAGTAGTCTTTTTCTACCACGCACCAATTCCGCAATATCACGAGAAGTAGAAACGTCCACTTTTTCACCCAAGAAAGTCGCTCAAGCTACATCCGATCGTAGAAGCTTTCCCCGCTGAATGGATATAAACATTGTTAATAAAATATCTTCAGAATATCATAATGCATCCGTCGGGCTTTAAGTTGTATGAAAACTGGGCATTCCCTTTTTTCTACATAAATTTTATTTCAACTCAATAAAGTTGTTATTTTGCTGCAAACTTATTGTAAAAATATTGTGTAACGTTACACTATTTTTTGTTTGTTTCTGCAGGACTTATATCTGAAACTCATTTCCAATTTGACCACATTTATTCAAGTTGCTATTAAAACTAATGTTATTACATATGTATAGGTATATATACGGAAGTTCGTAAATATTTTACATTACTATTTGATCGAATTTTAAATTAAAATGTTTTTATAAGTTTTATTTCTCTGAAAGATTTTACCTTTTTATTTCATATCATGCTTCCTATATATCTACTTTAATTTTGACCACATTTTCCACAATTTTCATAAATTCTATAACTCGTCGTCATATATGTATATAGGTACCTGTTGTCGATCCCACAACTAATGGCAGGTAGAGTTTTCTTTTACATTTTCAATATTAAAGGCTCTGATCTATTTTTCCCAGAAGTATTGCATTTCATATTTCTCAGCATATTTACCCAATTTTGATGCCTTCATTGCTATTTCTGGGTAATATAGGCTTTTCGCTCCATTAACATTGAAGTTATTTTTCTAGAGAGCGGATAAAAGTAGGGGAAGGGTGAACAATATAATAACTAAAATTGAATGTACGAATTTAATTACAGTAAAGCCTTTCGGACCGTATATAAAAATTGGTTAAAAAGATTGTGTGGTTTGGGAAATGTGTGGTTGATCTTTATTGGAGCATATACATACAGTGAGCGTTTATGTGTGAAATGTAGGTAAATATAAGGATATAAGATAAACTGATTTAATAAATTACTATTAATACTGGGCAGTGAACAGACGTTCTTTACTTACCTTTTAACTATTCTAGACCTGTAAAATTACGAGCATAACGTAAACTATTCTACAGTATTGAGTATTGAGGTGAAGCAGGTTGGGGGTTAAATATCGATGTTGAGTTGTGGGTAATGACGGCAATTCGTCAATATTGTATGCTAGCATCGATTTATTTATGTGTTCCTAATGTTCGTCAAACAATAAGATAAGAAAGATAAATTTTAATATTTAATAAAAAACAAAAGTATTGTTTATCAATAAAAAAACGATTTATTTTATATAATATATTTTGTTGTTGTTCTTCTTTAAGTAATTTGCTACTGTTTTTTTTTTTTTTTAATTCACTACAGATACAACTGGTGTGTTGTATTCAGGTACATAAATGAGACTTCTCTCGTACTACTTACATTGACACTTCTATTTATAACCTTTATGCTTTTTTGTGTATACTAAGATTTGTAGTAACTTTGCTCTTCACATTTTATTTTTACAGAGTGTCTGTTTATGGGATGAAATGTTATGTGTGTAGTTTACAGTAAACTATTTATGCTATTACTTAATTTGTTCTTAAATTTTTCAAAATTGTATGTATACTATTTTAATGTCTAGTTATAAGTACCTATATGCGCTCAGTGCACACCAATGGTCTTCTATTCTACTAACAATAGCCTTTACACTTTAAATGGTCCTGGTAATATACAAGTAGTCTTTCATTCGCTGGCTCGCGATCTACATCTTGTCCCAAGTTGGATAGAGTTTAACAAGGTTGAAGTATAACAGCCTAGCTAAATTAATAAATATACAGATGCGATACTAATGTCATCGTAACGAATCATCCAATAATCACAGGTCATTTCTTACTTACGATTCGTTGTGCTTAGCTGTCAAATCAAAATTTCTTTGCTACAACAGAAATTTGATAGGGTTCTATTTGGTAATGGAATTTAATCACTATTTCTTATCATACCATGAGAGGAGGAATGATATCATAGAAAGAACTCCTATGGTTTTGCTAATATATGTTACAAGATTTACATCACTTTTTGTGATAGCTATGTGGGTGAATGATGGTAGACGTATAGTCTAATCTCTCAGCCAACCTGCCAGCTTACTCTGTGGTAGGTTCCTAGTCAGATCGGCACGCTAGCACCTCGACTATTTGAAATACAAATAGGATACGTATGTTATGACAATTCAGCAATTATAAATTCCTAATATATGGTATGTTATGTTACTATGACACGTTAACACGTATAAGTCTCAAATGTAGATTTCTAGGCAACACTAATACCCTCGGCAGACGAGCAAAATCAATGATCATTGGTTCGTAATTCAATTTTTCAAAAATCGCTTTACCTTTGAATTTGAGTTTTAATTATTAAAAATGTGCTGTCAATTACATATAACAATTGACAGAATTTTCGTTTTAATTCGCAAAATCTTGGGTAACTTGATTTTTGAAAAAACCAATTACGAATGAATGATCATTGATTTTGTCCGTCTGCCTAGGGTATAAGATACGAATGTCATGATGTTATGAAGAATTAGCAACCAGTAACTCCAAGTATTCTTTACAAAAAAACCCCGAGGACATATTTTTGGTTTACCCCGCGAATAACTAGTCAGCGATTTCGAAATCTGGTCTCATCAGAATTATTTCCTTAAGATAAACAAATAAACCAATAATTTATGCGAAAATCAGGCTCACGCGGTCGTGTTGCTCGAAGGAGCACCTTAGAGGTGAATATATTGCCTTAATTTTTATCTTTTACGATCTGAACCAACCTAAATTTATCGTTATGTAATTAAAAAAGCTTGATTATATGGAGCAAAGATTTGCGTGTGTGCTTAAAATGGAAAAAAGCTGCCTTATCAGATGCACTGCCGGCCAACTGCTTGAAGCCACGCACATTTTTTCATATATATCTGAATATTTAAGTCATACAGTTTTGATGCTTTGTCCCTTTCTTTATTGAAGGAATTCTAACTACCTGCGAAATTGTCGGCTCTTACCTGTTTGTAATTCTTTTCCAGGAATTATTTTTCGAATATTTGGCTCTTTTCAAGATGACAGGAAGGAAGTATAAGGAGTTACTTGAAATGCAAAAAAGTCGATTTGACAAAGTCATGAAAAGCCAGGATTGGATTTATCAAGATGGTCGACAGTACAATAATAAGGAAGAAATTAATAGCAGCGATCAAAGCAATGTGGCGGCTGATACCATCGAATATTATTAAGAAATTGTATGATTCCTTATCTAGGCGCTTTTATGAGGGTATAAGATTAAATGGTAAAAATACTCGTTATTAAAATTATATTAATAAATAGTTATTACCACAAAATTGGAATTCACAGCAATAATATTGAAGTTTTCGTAAGTGGCCTCAAACAGTTGTCCCTTTGAAAAGAGCCAAATATTCGAAAAATAATTCCTGGAAAAGAATTACAAGCAGTTAAGAGCCGACAATTTCACAGGACGTTAGAATTCCATCAATAAACAAAGGGACAAAGCATCAAAACTCTATGACTTAAATTATCAGAAATATATGAGAAAATGTGCGTGGCTTCAAACAGTTGGCCGGCAGTGTATCTGATAAGGCAGCTTTTTTCCATTTTCTTTAAGGTAATCTACCATTTTTACGAGCGGCACAGAAGCTTTTCCGTAATCTATACCATATTGATCATTCGAATTTGGATCCTTTGTATGATACAAGTCAACGTCGATTAAGTATCAAATACTTGTGTTCAAACACCAAACTGTAAACCAAAAACGAATGGGCTTGCCTTATATGAGCTGCTTATAGCCGTGACGCCCGTAGTATGGAATCATGTTTTCATCGTAATTCATGTTCTCTCGGGATGGAAAATATTCTTGAATCGTCCTTTGATAAGGTTTATAAGCGGCCGCAACTTCCACATTTTATCTGACAAATTAGGTCTACATATTATCGTTGGCGCAGTGAAGAAATCTACAGTATGTGTATATAAAAATCTGTTACGGTGCATAGGTTGGCGTACTAATTTACTGTGAACATCTGTTACATCTTCCGAGTAACAGCACTTTGAAGAACTGTGTTAAATCCAGATAAAAAGAAAATTGCAATTTCAACCTTAATTTCTGCTGAGCTGACTTGCAGATTAGGTTCATTCTTGAAAGACGCATACTTGTTTATTTGCTCTACCAAAAATTCCACAACGTCGTTATTTAAAAATCTCTCCACAATTTCTACAATTGATAGGCCGATTATGTCGTCATATGAGAAGTCAGGGAATGTTTTTGATGCAGTTTTCAAGACCTGGTTTTTCCGCAGCTTTGGCTTACGTTTTAATTGTGACAGTTTTTATTTGCTCTTTATAAACGTCTTCATCATCAACATTTGGGGCACACAGATTTTCCTCAACTCAATTGTATCATCCTCAGTTATCTATTCTATTCTGTTAATTATGTTTATTATTCAGCTTAAAATACATAATATAATTATAGCTTATGATTAGTAGAGCTGTCTTAAGCTAACGCTCACATAAGCCAGCTTGTGAGTGAGCGTTGTAACAGTCACGGTTATTTTCTCTCTCTATCTAAGCTACGATACAATATTTTAAAAAGATTGACTAACAGATCATAGTTAACTAAAGATTCATTACAAAACTTAAGATTAGTATAAAATTCATTATATAAAAATGTAGACATTTTTACAAATATTTCATTTCAAGAAAAAAGAAAGAAAAACTAACCAATCAAAACGAACAAAGGAGAGGAGGTACATTATTGATTAAGTTTTAATATTTCATCGAAAATATTAGGCGTAAGAAAAACATGCATTTTGAGAAGGCTCTTATAATTCTCTTCATTAAGCTGTTGTTTCAAGTCCTGGGGAATCGCATTATATATTTTGGGAGCAAGGATACTACTATGCCTTAAACAACTTGTTTTGGTACAAAACTCAATATTAAGAGGTCGAGCTGTTTGCCGGCGGGTGAAATGCCCAGAGCAGTGAATCGGGAATCTGTCAAGTTTTCGAAACATGAATTTAAGCAATGTGAATACATAGATCTGACGTATAGTCATCACTTTGAATTCGTTAACGCTAATGTGGTTGAAGAAATCTTTGATTTTTTAAGGCACATTTTCACAATTTTACTCTGTAAGTTACATAATGGTGTGATTGTGTTCGTGAACGCTGATCCCCAGGCAATGATCCCATACTTTAACAGAGACTGCACTACTGCATAATATATTCATTTTGATGTAGTCAATTTTTAGTACATTTCTAATTATTAGAATTTTGTTAATGGATTTCCGTATTCTCTTGCAGACATTAGTTATGTGTTTATCCCACTTTAATTTGTCGTCAATAATCACCCCTAAGTACTTTACCTCTTTAACAGAATGTAGTGTTTTCCCGTCTACTGCCAATTTATACTGATCAACATTTTGCTCTTGTTGGCCTAGCCCGAAAAATATATAATTGGTTTTGTTTAAGTTTAAAGCAAGCTTATGTTGAGCTAGCCAATTAGACACATGTCTGAAGCTACTAGTTGCTAGATATAATAGTGTATTTGTGTTTTTGTGTTTAAACAGGAGGACGGTATCGTCGGCAAAAACTACAGCATGTCCCTGCATTCCATTGATTTCTAATTTGCAAAGATCGTTAATAATAATAAAAAGTATGAGACCAAATACTGTTCCTTGGGGTATTCCACATTTAACTATTAATGGATCACTTATGGCATTTTCCTATATTCACAACTTGTACTCTATCGCTTAAGTGATTTTAGCCTATAGCTTCTTAGGGTCATCTAAGACTTTCCCTATTTTCGCTTTATAATAAATTTCTCTTGAAGCTTTGATTATAGAATTTAGTTTATTCCTATATTTTTTAAATTGCAGGCTAGCGTTATTGTTAAAGGGTTGTCTACGTGCTGTCTTTGCAAAACTTATTTCTACGATTTACAGATGTCAATATTCCTCTGGTAATCCATGGTTTATCAGACTTAATTTTAGGCGTAGTACGTGCATATTTCTTAACTGTAGCATTTTTGATGTGGTCATTTAAGATATTATAGAACACATTCATGCTCTGTTCAGCCGATTGGCAAGTATACACCTCTAACCAATCTTCATGCTCAATCCTTTCGATGAGACACGGATAATTTACAAATGGGATGTAGTTTTTCTCATGTTCGCAATCATTTACAGCTTTGCGTTATCAAATTTAATCTTCGCTAAAGTAGCAAAATGATCCGTGATATAGGTATCAAGAATTGCAGGTGAAAATATCATGCCTTCGTTACCTTTATAAAAAAATATGGTCCAAGCAAGAAGAGTTGCTAGCTGTAGCTCTCGTTACACCTTTTAATGATCTATTAAAGCCATACTTATATAGTGCATCAAGATAATCATTTGAAAATGCAGTTATGTTATTATCTAAAATATTAATATTTATGTCGCCAATTATTAAATGATTTTCTAGAGAGATGTTTTCCTGTAAGAAGTCATCGAGAGAATTAATTATTTGCGAAGTAACTCGGGAATCTATAAATGACTGTGAGATCAATTTTTTCACGACTTGATAAAAGTCAATTCTAAATGCAGACAATTAGACTCGAGTAAATGTGGTCAATAACATGGAACATATAACGGTTATTCACAAAAAACAACCACACCATCACATTTGTTATGCAAATTAGGCTTGTTAATCATTTTATATCCATCTAGATTAAAACAATCAGTTTCCTCAGCCAAGTTTCCGTAAACACTATAATATCGAAATTAATCCCAGGTCCTGAAACAAGACAATAGCTTTCTTCAAAATGTTTGCAGATACTTCTAATATTTATGTGGAATATTTTTTAAATCATTTGCCAGTGGAACTATTTTTAAAAAAATGTTGGCAATGTACTTTATTATGTAAAATATCAGTGCTGCTGCTACTTTCTATATCTAAAGAGCTTATCAAATCATCCATTGAATTAAATTATTACAAAAAAGGAAAAAAAATAATGAAAATTTAATTGCTATTTATCCAAAAGACTATCCAAATCATCACTATTTCTTACAAGAAACGGTCTACTGCTATCTGTCCTTCTAACAAAAATCCCATCCTTCATTTACCCAGATGTATTTGAAATTTTTTTCCTTTTAACGTACTCCTTACCTGCTTCAGCAAGGCTGCCGTTGGAGCCCGTAGATATTCTCCAATGAAAAAGCGTCCATCACCCAGAGTTTTGTTTACAATTTCGGGCTCGAATACAGGGTCCATTGTTGTGCATCTTAACAGCTGTTCTGAATGCTCGTATCCAATCATCTCTAATTACCCTGCGAGTGAATTTTGCAACTATTATTCCAGCTGATGATGGTGTTGTTTTGTCTGTGCTGGCGATAAACAATGACTCAGATCATTTTCATTAAATCAAGTTTAATGACACTTGCTATGGCTTTCATGATATTCAACGGATTCTCATTTGGTGTAGTTTTGAGACCGCTAATTGAAATGCTTTCCCTTCTAAGTTCTTGTTGCAGCAGATTATTTAGAGTTTTTAGATTAACAATTTCGTTTTTTAAAGTAGAATTTTCTTCTTTTAGACAGTGCACTTCTTTCAAAAGATTATTTAGTTTTCCATTGCACTCGTCGAACTTGATTGCATGAACTGAATAGCAGTTTCTATTTCACTGACTTCATCTTTTGCTTTTTTAATTTCGCCACAAATCTCTCTTTTGAACTTTTCAAGTGTACTATTTATGAGAGTTTCAATATTTGAAGCAGATTTATCCATTTTGCACATATCACATTTGCACTGTTCACGTTTTTGACCGAGTTTACGCAGATTTTCCAATTTTTTTAGATTACAGCAGCCCAGAGTGTTAGTAATTATTACAAGAGACGCCACATTACAACGTCTTTAGGATTATTAAACAATTCATCACAAGTAAAACACTTACTAGCCATTTTTATGCAAAAGTAGAAGAGCTTAGAAAAAACACGTCTGAACTGCACAACTGTTACTGAATAAAATGTTATTCCTCTAAAATTACAATAAAAAGAAAAACCCGAATACATCGCTGCCGCCCAGTGTAACATATATGCAACATTAAAAATCAAGTGAGATTTTTTATTTTTTTGCATTAAACCTTAAGTAAGCGCATATGGTCAGATCAATTTTAACCGAAAAAAATGTAATGCATTCTCCCTCGACCTTGCATCTTCCAATAGATTTTTATCTTAGAACATTATTTTGGAAAACGTCGTACTCGAGCCACTGCAATGTACGCATGCTTTTGTACTATAGGGAAGTGTGACTCTGGCCCACTTACGTAATTTTCATGAGGTAAGTTTTGTTAGATATATCTTTCGAAATTTCGACATTTTATAATATTTTCGGATGAGCTCCAAGAGAACGTAAATAAAACTTATCTTGAGATTGTAGTTTTGAGTGAATAGTGTAACTTTTCTACTCTACTCCGAATAGTGGTTCTTATTTTTTACTTTTCGAAGAAGTTCCTTCAGATGTAATATAAAATAATTGTTATTTTATTTTCTGTTATTTAAACATAAATTATTAGGTTTTTTCAGTTTTTGTTAAAGCAATAACATTTGGTTATCTAAGTGCATGTCTTTGCTTTTGAAGATATTGTTGGTAAACTTAAAGTTTTAGAAAGAATTTGGGGTAACGCTAACCCCATGCGCCTACTTGTGTGATTTTGCTCGTGCGCCTACTTACTACTTGTCATAACTCTTGTTTTATCAACTTATCATTTATCCGAAAACACAATTCACTCATCTTTTAATAAAATGTTTTGAAGTTATTTCAATACTTACCAAAATCGGGTTGACATCTTATTCATCACTCCAAAACATGTACACAAAGCCAAAAATTTACAGTTATTCTACAATGAAGCTCGACGAAGCATGTGAATTAAAAAATGTAATTCGTAGTAAGGTGAATGGTGACGTAATTTATATGTGACATTTTCGTTACATATATGCAACGCTGGGAGTTACTGGCCTTTAAGGTAGCCCCACAAAGGTATCCAATCAGCTTAAGTGGTTAACGAAAACGCCCAACTTAATCGAAATACCTCTTTCCTGTGTGGGCTTGTTGTCGGCGATAGAGAAGGGTGAGGGGGGTATGAATATGACTGGCCGCTGCTAAGCCACGATCGTTGTAGCTCTGGACCATACCCTCGTGATATAAGTACTACGACCAGATTATTATAAAAAAAAATTGTTTAAATGGTTTATACAACTGTTTTTATTTATTAAATCCTATTGATATTCTGACACAAATTCAACCTCTCATTTAAATAGCAATTTTTCACCAGAAAAAAAATAATTTTTTTTTCACACGGAAAAATTGTAATTTGCGCAGAATGCGCGCAATTTAGAATCTTTCCGATAAATCGCAAAGATCATATTCTCCCGCATAAACTCCTGAAAAGAGAAAACAAAAAAATTATATTTTTCATATGAAAACTTCAAACTTTCGCAGAACGCGCGCAATTTAGAATTTTTCCGATGAACCTTACCCTTTGCCAGCCAACATTCCAGGGGCGCCATTCTGTAACACGGAAAATGGGACGATTAAGGGTATCAGTTTTTGTTGTAGAGGGTTGGACTTTTCTTCATATGTGAGGTAAATCTGCCAATTACCTTCCACTGTCGAAATAAATTTAATTTAGGGTAGTTTTTCCAGGGATGCAGGAGGGTAGGTTTTCTCGAGTTTTTCCGGGATAACCAGAGAATGGAGAGAAGGGGAATGTATGTGGTATCAAAAAAATGGGAGCTCAGGGCATACAAGATAGGTTTAGGATATGTGGCGGGGAAGGTGCGGGGTAGAAATGGGGGCTGATTAATAGAAATTAAAAAAAAAATAAAGACAATATCAGGAGCTGTAATAATTCGCAGGGGTAAGCTCAGGATCTGTAAGCCCAATAAAAAAAAATAAGAATTCGCTTTGGTAATTAGGTACGCATGGGTATTATAGGCTACATCTTATTTCGATTAACGGTAATTTGCAGATTTGAGCGGCCTCGGCGGTAAATTTTGCTATCGCAATATTCGCGGGCACCGAACTCTGTCTGGGAGGGCTGTAGAGTATTGGCATTTTTTTTGATAGATTAAGGGTTTAGAGTACAAAAATATAGGTGAACAATTTTGAAGGCAGGGTGTTTTGGGGGGTTTGGGAGTCGTACCACCCCTCATAGGGGGTTGCCCAAACTACGTTATGTTTGATACCAAACTAAAGAGGGGGGACAGGGTAATCGAGTGGTGTAGTTTATCTTTTATCGTTTTAACGTGATAGCTGACTTTTGACCGCCGAAAATCGATTTTTTTACACTAAGGTCATATACACCCAGTTCCTATATTTTGCATATATTTCTTCTGTTCTTTATTTTACATCCAATAGTACTCCGTTGTGAACATTTTTGTCATGGGAAGTAAATTTCCACAATTTACTGGTTCTTCGCAATGATGAGTTGAATATATGTCAATTTTTGTATCAAAAACGGCCATTTTTCACCTTAAAATGGACTGATACACTTCTTTTACAGTTATCTCTAAAACCGTTTATCGGATTCAAAAATTATAACATATTTAATTAGGGGACAAAATTTAGATGCGATTTCATCCTACACACAAGCTTTTCATATTGAGTTATGTATTCACTGCATATCCTGGCTATATTTAAAAAAAAATAATTATGGAAATCCATGCAATACTTACAGAGGAACATGGATTTTGTGTCTCAAGGTATCCGCTAAAAAATTATAAATCACGCGAAAATGATCAATTTGGTCGTCTTCGACTACAGAAGAGATGCTGTAAAATTTTTAATTATACACGGTAAAGCTTGTGTGTAGGATGAAATCGCATCTATATTTTGTCCCCTAATTAAATATGTAATGATTTTTGAATCCGATAAACGGTTTTGGAGATAACTGTAAAAGAAGTGTATCAGTCCATTTTAAGGTGAAAAATCGCTGTTTTTGGTACAAAAATTGACATATATTCAACTCATCATTGCGAAGAACCAGTAAATTGTGGAAATTTAATTCCCATGACAAAAATGTTCACAACGGAGTACTTTTGGATGTAAAACAAAGAACGGAAGAAATATATGCAAAATATAGGAACTGGATGTAAATGACCCTAGTGTAAAAAAATCGTTTTTCGGCGGTCAAAATTCAGCTATCACGTTAAAACGATCAAAGACAAACTACACCACTAGATTACCCTCTCCTCCCTCTTTAATTTGGTATCAAACTTGACGTAGTTTGCGCAACCCCCTATAGGGGTGGTACGACCACCAACCTCCAAAGCACCCTGCCCCAAAATTGTTCACCTATATTTTTGTACTCTAAACCCTTAAACTATCAAAAAAAAATTCCAATACTCCACAGCCCTCCCAGACAGAGTTCGGTGCCCGTGAATATTGCGATAGCAAAATTTACCGCCGAGGCCGCTCAAATCTGCAAATTACCGTTAATCGAAATAAAATATAGCCTATAATACCCATGCATAACTAATTACCAAAGCGAATTCTTATTTTTTTTTATTGGGCTTACAGATCCTGAGCTTACCCGTGCGAATTACTACAGCTCCTGATATTGTTTTTATTTTTTTTAATTTCCGTTAATTAGCCCCCATTTCTACCCCGCACTCTCCCTGCCAGATTTCCTATCTTGTTCGCCCTGAGCTCCTATTTTTTTTTGATACCACATACATTCTCCTTCTTCTCTCCATTCTCTCGTTATCCCGGAAAAACTCGAGAAAACCTACCCTCCTACATCCATCAAAAACTACCCCAACAAGAAAGAAATTTAAAATTATTTCGACAGTGGACGGTAGTAGGCAGATGTACCTCACATATGAAAAAAAGTCCAACCCTCTACAACAAAAACTGATATCCTTAATCGTCCTAGGCGATTCGCACTTTTTTACATTTCTTACGTTTTCCCTAATTCTCCAACCATGTTAGTGAATTGGGAATGGAGAATGAGGGAATTAAGAATTCTAAGAAAACGAAATTCTCATCTCCCAAATTCTCCGTGTTACAGAATCCGGCCCCCAGCACGCAACTGTAATTCACCTAGCTGTAATGCATCGTACGTTACCACCATACAATGCATTACAGCAAGCCATCGAAGAATTCCGAGAAAAAAATGTGTGCTCTCAGTCCACATTTTTCTGCTACCAAAGTACAGGAAACCTAAGAAACCTAATACACACACCCGACTCTGGCAGCGACACGAAAACTTCGAACAAGATGCAGGATACACGGACAATCGCAGATATCACGCCGTACGATTGCTAGCACGATGTTGGTGTTGAACGAGTCGGTCCGTTCGGCGGCTGTTCGCCTGCGGGTGGCGACGATAGTCGAGTTATCTCTTGGTTGACGGTGGTTGGTGATCAGTTTTGACCGAGTCGAGTCGGGTAAAAGAAGAAAAATTAAAAGCGAAGTTTCTGCAACAACAAAAGAATTTCCTAGTAATCGTTAATGGAACGTCTGCGAAAGATAAAAGGAATATATTAGATTATTTTAGGTGTGAGCGCGATTTCTTACCTGCAAGATCAGGAACATTTTGATTAGTGTTTTGCGTATCTATGCGAAAGATAAAAGAATTTTATTAAATTGATTCAATCGTTTGCGATTTCTTACCTGCAAATCGTAGGTACATTTCATGAGTGCTGTGCGTATATCTGCGAAAGATAAAAGAATTTTATTAAATTGATTCAATCGTGTGCGATTTCTTACCTGCAAGATCAGGAACATTTTATTAGCGTAGTGCGTATATCTGCGAAAGATAAAAGGAATATATTAGCTGATTTTAAGTGTGAGTGCGATGCAAGCTATATATCTATTAAAGATATTTACCTGGGCGTTATCGATTTCAAACCTGCATTGTCAGCGTTATTTTCTGCGAATGGAAACACAATTTGGATTATTGAGTGCTTTGCTAGTTATATATATATTAAAGATATTTACCTGAGCGTAATCGATTTCAAACCTGCAATGTCAGCGTTATTTTCTGCGAATTGTAATACAATTTGGATTTTGAGTGCGATGCTTGTTATATATGTCTATTAAAGATATTTACCTGGGCGTTATCGATTTCAAACCTGCATTGTCAGCGTTATTTTCTGCGAAATGAAACACAATTTGGATTATTGAGTGCTTTGCTAGTTATATATATATTACAGATATTTACCTGTGCGTAATCGATTTCAAACCTGCAATGTCAACGTTATTTTCTGCGAATTGTAACACAATTTGGATTGTTGAGTGCGATGCTAGTTATATATATATATTAAAGATATTTACCTGTGCGTAATCGATTTCAAATCTGCAATGTCAGCGTTATTTTCTGCGAATTGAAACACAATTTGGATTATTTAGTGCGATGCCAGTTATATTTATATATCGAAGAAATTTATCTGTGCAGGATTTTATCCACAGCGACATAATTTATTCCAAATTTAGCATTTTTCCTGAAAGATAAAATTGATACTATACTAAAAAGTTTCATCGAGATTCGGTGTTTGAATTTACCTGTGTGCAGAACTATATCCACAGCGACATAATCTACGTCAGATGTAGCATTTTTTTTTTATTTTACCTGAAAGAGGAAATCTGATATAGTAGCTAAAACTGTCATCGAGGTTTAACGTTTGAATTTACCTGTACGCAGAACTATATCCACATTTGTATTGCTACGTTAAATTAGTGCGTTACCTGACAAAAAAGGGAAGGGAAGCAAAACGAAAGGCCGCGTATAGTCAGTGAAGACGTTTCGTCGAGGATTGAATTTCTTAGTCGTCACCTAGTGACCATTGCAAATAAACCCGATATACATGTATTTGTATGTGTGTTCACTCCAGTCTGGGAAAACAGCGATAAAGTAAAGAAGCAAGCATTCCGTGGTAACGCAGAGTATCAGGCGACCCTCTCTCACCTTGGCGTTTGGCAGAAATTTAAGTAAATCCTCAGGTGAATTAAGGACTAATTGTAAGTGCACATCTAAATCATATTTGTGATACAATTATATGTTTGAATTTTATATATTTTTTTTTGCATCGATATAAAGTACAGTCAATATGATACATTGTATAGAATACATGTTTAGAATATTTAGACATGTAGAAATACGATATTGTTATTAAAAATTTTTTCCGATAGGGTTCCTCTTAATAAGACGTTGCGTAAAGTTTCTTCTTATAGTCAGATAAAGTTAGGTTCATACTATGTAGGTGAGCCATTGTTGAGCCCTCCACCCTTAGATATATATATATATATATATATATATATATATATACATATATATTCATATATACGCAACATATACGATAAGCCTTCCATTGGAATTAGGTTAGTAGGGCCACCTCAATTAATTAAAGGTTAAGGATACCAGATAAGGAAAAGTTTATTTTTTGTAAGAAATGTAAAGAAAGCAGTGGAGAACACAAAAAAAAAGGAGTAATAAAATACCTTGTAGAGTCATACATAGATAATTTGCAGCACTTATTTTCATTCGCTCCGCTTCCTTTGGGCATAAACGATTTTTTTTCTTTTTTCCAGGATCTCCGTTTGATTTCTCTCTCTTCCTTGTGTACACTACAGTGTGATGCTAATGGCAAGGTGACGAGTGGGTGAGTTGCTCCTGTGACTAGCCATTGGGGCTGGACTTTATCGAAATTGCTTCGTTTTCTGACCTTTACCGCAATCCAGTTTTGATGTCATTCTAAGCCTCACGTTCTGGGACGGAATGGCGGCAAGATAGGCAACACACAACTAATGGGGCTAAGCATATTATTACGGCTTTGGTGGCTTAGTCAGGGTGGATAGGGGCGTCTGGGCCCAATAGTACCCAAAGCTTGAGTCTCAACATCATCAGAGACTCTCACTCGCTCTATCTCTCTCTCTCTCTCTCGTTCGTTCGCATTTACAGCGTCGTAAACTCTCCGGGTGAACCAAGACTTGTTCGGCGTTGCTGAGATCTTTTGTTTTCTTGAATAACTTTTCTCCTTTTCAGGCTTTTAGGTTCCACCAGGAAGAGGACGCCTTTATAATTTTTTTTTCTTTGCAATGTCCGTCTGCAGTCACACATACAAAATTCTCTTCTTTATTGTCCGTTTATCTGTCTGATATATCGTTGTAGTGATGTAGTGCACAGCTTTACAAGCATCAAGGGATGTGGGTGGTAAGCACCCCCCCAAGCCGGGTGATTGCTAGCGGCATATTCGCTGTGCAGCCACCCACGCTAATTCCGCGATGATTTTGTAGCAAGGAGGTGTCGGATGCGGAATCTATCTGTATCCAGGTAAGAGCGGATATAGGCAGATCTGTCACCTGACAAGCTCCTTCGTTACAAATTGCGCCCAAATTGGTTCTTTTTTCGGCTTTTAGTCAAGCTTCTCTTGATTAAAGTGCAATTACTATTTCAATGATTTTTTTCTGTTCGGCCATTTTTCGTTACAAATGGCGCCCAAACTGGTTTTTTTTTGTTGCCTTTAGTCAAGCTTCTCTTGACTACACAATCAGTAATATTTTATTACGGAATACCTTATATAAGTCTGAGAAATCTACTAGAAATGTCTGGTTGGAATAGGCTTTTTATGAATTGTATAGCTATGCAATCTTCCGTCCACTAGAAAAGTTTAAATAGTTCGTTAGCATAAATATGAATGTCAAAGTCGCTTGTTATCGCTGAATAGTTAATCAGTAATAAGCTTAAAACCTGTGGACCAAGAATTGATCCTTATGGCACTCTACAAGTGTAAGTCAGATTTCTGCATAATTTAGGTAACTAAAAGAAAATATGGATGTTTTTTTAGTTGGTTTAGAAAATTTCAGGGAAAATAGTGAAGCAACCTTTTTCCAGGGGGAAACTTTTGTGGAAATGGACTTAAATATATCTCGAAAATCACGTCACGATTTTCGAAGCAGAAATAAAGGCCACCCTGGAATTCGGAACATATCTTCTCAACACATATACTGAGAACATGGAGATTACCATCTGCTCTGTCAAGCTGTAGGTCAATGCCTCGTCAAAATCATAAAAACATATACTGGAGTATAAATCCACGCTGAGTTACATTTCTCGGTGTGATAAAGTATTCGTCTTATGGGTACCATGTCACAGCAATATAAGCGAAAACAAAAAGTCTGACGAACTTGGTTGTTTTGCAGAGGTTCCGAAGGTTCCTTTCTCCAGAATCAGGATCGCACCAAAACACTTCATCTGTAATAAATATCTTGCCCTGGACTGACTTCGAACATATGTAGAACTAAAAAGTACTGTGGAGGAAACCCACAAGTACTTTTTCTTAAGGTAGTAGGACAGGAGATCCCATCCCAACGGCGGAGGCCCGAGCGACCCTTTATGCTATCCTGCTAGAATCCCTTTCGTCAAATCCTTACTGTCATCTTAAATAATAGCATCAGGTCTTGGTGAGGAAGGTTTTTCAGCTCATCTAGAGATAGAAGGGCAGACCGTAGAATATCCAGCTTGCTCCGGGCGAATGCCAGACACGCACACAGAAAGTGTGCGATTGTCTCAGGGTCTCCCTCCAGGCAGCAGGACAAACACTCATGGCTGTGGACCACTCCCATCCTTGTAAGATGAGCGTGAAGCTGAGCTATCGCCAGTGATGATGCCTATCACAGTTTTATATAGTTTCGTTCCGGTAAATCGGAGATATTGCTGTTTGGCCCAGTAAGAAATAGTTTTGTGCAACTACAGGCTTTCAGGTTTTTCCATCTCTGCTAATGCTTTCAACGCATATCCACTTTGATAAGAGATCCGATCTTAAAGGTCGCAATGCCTACGGCGGATTCCGGTCCCAGGAACGGAGAATCATAGGCAGCCCTAGATAAAGGTCTGCCCTTTAAATCCCCATGATCCCCATGTGACCAAGAATTCACTGAAAGGCCACCTCGTTGATACACAACTTATCCGCAGACGACCTGCAATCCTCCAGTAACTTAAATGTTATTCGAGGGCCGCTCGGAGCCATCAGGGCTACCTGACTATTCGAAAGCATAGCAATATCCTTCCTCTTAATTTGCATATCAAGAGTTATATTCGCTACCATTTCGCTGACGAGGACATATAAGCCTGAAAGACAGTGTTGTGACTTTCGAGTGAGTACTTCATCCCAATGTCAGGTTCAGAAAAGTAGATTCCCGCCCCGGCTCCATTAACAGTCGGTAATCATTTTTAGATCGGACCGGAGAAGAACCGATTATATACTTCCCTCAGCCCACGATTCCCTTACAGGAAAGCTCAGAGAGAAGCGACGCCCAAAACGAAGCTCTGGTAATTTCGCATCACATGGCATATTGGCCAGAGGGTTTTCCATTTCCAGCCCTTACGTACAAGAGCAATGAGAGGAGCCAGCCCAGCCGTTCTCCCAACATCCTCATGAGCGCAATCTGCACATAGTACGTCTGCATCTACCTGAGTGTCAAGATCCATTAGTGGCAGGTTAAATAAGACCTCAAGAGCATCGGTACCCGTGGGCCTCATGTAGTCCGCCTTTGCAGACCCGCCAGCTGTCTTATAACAGCACACTTTCGTCCTAGGCGCCATACATGGCGAGTATGTATGTGCATGGGTGCAACGTTCGAGATGTACATCCAGTGCACAACCCTCGGTCTGATACCCTATGTACAGCCAAAGGTTCTGCTGCATTGAGCGAAGACACTCATAGCCGCATTAACTTTTACCTCTAGGTCCAAACTCCACGTCAGCTTCGAGTCAAGGTAGACTCCAATGTGCTTAGCATGGGGTGAGAGCTGCACAGTATGTCCAAATAGCTTTGGAAGCACAAAGTAGGTACCCAACCTTACGTCTTCTGGAGAAGAGCACCATGCTGGTCTTTTTTGGTTTCACTCTCATATCATGACGGGTGCATCAGTTCTCAGCAATATTGAGGCCTCGTTGCATAAATGCACAGGCAATAGCCATGCTGTGCCTGGAAATGAGCAGAGGGATTTCATCCGCATACGCTTCACATAAAAATCACGCATTTTTCAGCACCGTGATAACTGAGTGAGTCAACCAACATACACTAGAGTACTGGGGAAAGCACACTACTATGCGCGCAGCCTCTCTCCACCGGCACGAGCTGCCTCACATAGCGACTCGGGGGTAGCCCTGTCCGAAGCGCCCTCCATGTCCAGAAAGGCTCACTAGGTAAACAGTCCGCGATCCAATACCAGCTCAATGACAGTAACCATTGAATGTAGAGCCGCCTCATTAGTTCTGCCACCTTGGTAAGCGTGCTGTGTTGTGAGGTGTTTAAGGAAGAAGCCTTTAAGGCTACTCTCTTGATATATTCATCCACTAGACTCTCCAGGTATTTCAAAAGGAAAAAGGAATGAGGAGAAGTTTATGTTTCGAAAACTCTTCGGGTCCATGTATGAAACCTTACCCGGCTACGGAACGAAAGCAACCTTCACCTTTTTCCATACCTCATGGACATATATAAAAGTATTACATGCCCTGAAAATTGGGACTGGCAGAATACCATCTGGACCCGGAGCTTTAAAAGCCGAGAAAGTAGAAATTGACAATTTCACCGTCTCGACATCAACTATCTTGGCAGCAGTGGACCAGTCACCACCAATGAAGAGAGGTAGGGGATGTTCATCATACAACTGAAGGTCTTCTTCAAGCTTTCAGTCTGGAAAATGCGTCGACAGTAAAAGAGTACTGGCTTCCTTCTTCGATGCCGTAAAGGAGCCAACTAGGCTTCTCGGAACACTCAACTTTGCCGACGATATCCGTTAAACTTCTGGCGGAGAGCTACTAGGACTGGCTGGGACTTGAAATGGTTGTGTCACATTTTATGGAAAAAATAGCAGATAAGACCCAAATTATGCCGAGAGGCGTATAATAATGAAATCATAATTATTTGCTGTTTTCTTTTGTTGATTTTCTGTCATGTGCCTGAAAGCTGAGCATTATTTTCACAATATTTCCAAGAAGAATTAAAGAAGTTCAACTCAAAAATATTAAGATTGACATCTTCCAAAAAAATATTGATACATAATATTATGACAAATATAGGAGAGTATCACGTAGAGCTATGGATGTTCTTATATTGAAAAAAAAATTGTCTTGTCGGATTAAATTGCTAGACCAAAAAGAGAACAACTCCCACGCTAGGCATCACAATTATATGTACCGACATGTGTGGCACGAGCAACTTTAATAGCTATTGTTGTAGTGCATTAAAGTATCTGGAAAATGTATATACTTATTTTTCTAAGAATTGAATTCACAACTACATACATATCTAGAAGTATATGATATAGAAAGGTACCTACCAGCGTAGATGGAACAGGACGAAAATGTTGCATGCCGTGTTGGGTCGATAAAATGTCTGCAAAACTTTCCTTAAAGAAACATTTACTCTCGACTGGACACCCTCCCAAACATGTCCTAAACTTGGTCCATTCCGGAATGCATCACTCACTTTACAATCTGTATACAATGCTCTCGTATACCATGCGATATGTAGTTCTTATGCCATCTTGGGGCCTTCGCACAAGAGAAGTTTTTAGGGAAGGAAAGATGGAATTTCTTCCCCTCGTGCTGAGACTTTCAAGCTCAATAATATTGCTCCGCGTAGTTCGATATATAATAACCGACATTAATTGTGTGCGTGTTCAATTAAATCACAGTTTTATATATTAAAATTAATTGTATTTGCAATTTCAAAATGGCCGGAGTTAATTTGCTTGCAGTAGTATTGGTATGCTGCCCGTAGTCCCGATCGAAATTTGGTAGCATGGAATGTTACCTACCCCCGAATACTTCTCACCCGCAAAAACTACCTCATATGGCCTACGGCTATGGTACATACAAGTTAAATTCTAATCGGACTAAACCTGACTGCCTTTCTATACTAGTAATAAAAATGTGGAAAGTTGAAAAACGTGTCTATCCAAAAGCGGAGTTCTCACACATTACACTTCGTTTGACTCGAGCTCGTAATCTTTTGTTGCTGTCCGCATGCTCATAAAATATTTTGGTTGAAGAAAAATGTACTTATGTCAATTAGCAGCTAAGAAAATTGTCAAAGCTGCTGCATATGATTAACTCACACTCTGTTTTTTCCTTTTATTACAATCTCAAAAGTGTCAGTATTGGCACCTCAAACTGCATCAATTTTATAGTTTAGATCGTAAAGTAGGTACTGAGATGCTAGACTTTGTAGAAGATTTTAGTACAATTTTGTTAACTGATTTCAACAATGATATAATCTAGTGCATATGAATAATAATGAATTCAAGTCAGGTATTCACAATAGAGGACAAAGACATTCCTCATGCCATGGGCGGATCCAGGATTCTTTCGCGGAAGGGGGGAGGGGGAGGGGGCGCAGCTATGGTTTAAAAAATGTATAATCTGGAAGCAGATCAAAGGACACTCGCCACGACTCGCAAACATCAAATGCCGAAAACTTATCACTCAAAATATGCGGGTCGAACCACTAAGTTATAGCAAAGGACTGAGCGTATTGCCATTTTCCTATAGGAACGAATGGCACAAGTTTTACAGTTTTCTCTTTCGCTCTTGGCAGGGTTGGAGCTACCAGCATAAAATATTGCTTGCTGAACGTTTTCTTATGCCATTTGATGTTTTTATGTTGGCTGCAAATGCAATCACCGCAAAAAGAATAAGGTAAAGATGGTGTTTACCATGCTGCGTCTCTCTTGCCCATACGGAGGATTCAGGTAAGAATATCTTTTGAAAATTAAAGTCGGAATGCGTTTAATTCCTTATAAGCGATTAAAATATCACTTGGACGCAAGAAAATATATTTTTCTAATTTAATTTGATTTTTAGGTGTAAAATTTCATCTTATTAGTTGAATTTTACATGTTTTTTTATGTTCTAAGCGTTTTAAATCGTGCTCTAACGGTGATATACAGAAACACAATATTTGTGCCACATGCAATAGCAAATATATCAGTCCATTGTTATAAGTCAGTGGGGCATCCCTGAGAAGATTTGTTGGGTGTGAAACACTGTGGAGTTTCAAATACTCAATTCTATTTAAGAAAATTGAGTTCCATAGTCCATAGTCAGGCTATACCATAGGCTTGCATCATCTTTGTAATATAGAGTCTTTGGTCTCAGACTTTAGCAGATGAATGATGGATGAGTTAATCAAATAAGTTATCACGACTGACCTTCTTATTAAGGATAATATAAATAGTCGACTACGCCGTGTGATTAGAGCTCTAGATAGTTTTTATAAAACTAATTAATTACTTGATTTACCCTCGCGTCCGATATACACACCTAAATACTTCAGGCAATTATTAGTCCAATGGATGTGCAGTAGAGTATTAGTACGAACTCTTAATTATACTACAAAGATTACAAAACCAGTTAAAAAATTCTTATTGTTATTATTAATTTGTAGTATAAGGTAGGTGCTGCATAACTAACGGGAATGAGGGAGGCAAGTTGTTCCAATAATACATGTTTGATATTAAATTAAAGGCCTATAAAAGTTCAATTAATTTTCGTGATTGCATATGATTACTGTCCTCTTACTTCTGAAATTCCGAAGCTTTCATTAATGGGATCCTACACACCCTCGTGAATGTTGAACATGTTATTTTATTCTCTTTTATTCTCTTACTGGTAGGATGGAGCGAGTCGTAATTTTTATTTCTTTTTGAATTATTAATTGTTTTATTTTTAGTACATTCGCAGATCTGTGAAATTGTTTTTTTTAGTATTTTCAGGTGTCTAATGCATGTAGATAGATCTCGTTACCAATTATAGAAGAATACGTGACGCGTTTATCACAGAAAAAACAAAAAACCCCATGTTTATCTCTTGAGCTTAAAGTGACATAATTAAGAAGGACGTGACAATACTTCTACACCTGTTTGTGATCTTTTTCTAGTGAAAGTGTTAAGAATTGCATAAGTATTCATAAAATTGCCATCAAATGAATTAATTTAAGATTCCTTTATTGATAAGCACTTTAGGTAAAAAAAAAGGCAATAATAATAGATCTACCTAAGGAAATCAGGTAATAAAGTGTCGTTTATTCTATATGCATCGCTGACATATAAAATCGACTGCTGATACTACTGAAATTGCATACATTATTTCACATTATTAAGGCATCATTTTTCTATAGTTGTCTCTTTTTGGTTTAACTACTTTATTCCGCGGAACTACAAATAATAAGTTCTATACAAAATAAACCATAGTGCAGTCTCAGTTCAGTGGTTTTCCAAATGAATATATAGAATAGAAATAGATGGCAATACAATATTTGTAATCCTTTTTCTGTCCGCTATACCTACCTTAGGGCCAGGTAGACACAAATTGCTTAATTTTATTTCTTTAAAAATCAAGTTTAAAAAATATTTGATGTTGTAGGAGTTAAGCTTCCAAGAACAGAAATAATTTCGAGTGCTTCTATAATTTGTTGAACTTTTAATATGAATATTAACTCAATAGTAAAACTTGAAATTAAGATAATTGTCACACCCTGGCAAAAAAAGTTTACCCATATGAAATAGAAAATCAGGCAGTGCATATTATATACGTGCCGTGCAAAACATTAGCAACGCATGATGTGAGTCAATGAAAATGCGAAGAAATGGAAGAAACTGCTAGTTTTCAGATTTTTTTTTTATTTATTCTTCTCAAGTACATTGAGGTTAAATAAATAACAACGAAAGACATTTTTTATACTACCACAACTATAACTTTTTTTAAAAATTTTATATTCCATTCATTTTGCGCGCGTGCAAAACAACAGCAACGTTTGTGTAAACTTCGTTAAAATAACGGTTATTTTATGTTGGTTCAAATTTGTTAACTTTACATGATAGTTTGCAGTGATAATCAACCAAAGTAGTTTAGTTTTTCACCATCCATTGGACAGATTTTGCTAATCTTTTAAAATATGGCACCTACAAAATATAATAGTGAGTTTAAATTAAAATTAGTTCAGGAAGTACAGGCTGGAAATACGCAATACAGTGTTGCAAACAAATATGACAGATCAATCGTAAGTCGAATACTTGCAAAATTTTGGGAAACAGGACACACCGAGACGATACATACAGTTGGTCGATCGAGAGCAACAACAAAAAGGGAAGATCGGAAAATACTTTCTATAATTAGGAATTACCCATTCACACCCACACCGGAAATTATCAGGACCTTGAATCTAACAGTTAATCCCAGCACTGTACGAAGGCGTGCTATAGAGAGTAATTTACGTGGTTATCGTCCTGCAAAAAAGCCTTTATTAAAGAAGAGACATGCAAAAAAACAGGTAATATTTACCAGCTTATTTCATGACCTATGCTATTATGAGACATCGACTTTTTAGATTAAAATTCGGTTTGGATCACATTAATTGGTCGATTGCGAAGTGGAGAACTGTTCTGTTTAGTGATGAGAGCAAATTTAACCTGTTCAATTGAGATGGAATTCGTTTTGCTCGACGACCCAAAGGGAAACGATTTGACCGACGACATTGCCTACCTACAGTCAAACACGGAGGGGGTAGCGTTATGATGTGGGGTTGCTTTTCGGCTCGAGGAGTTGGTCCTCTTTATGAATTCAATGGTATAATGGATCGTTTCAAGTATAAAAATATACTAGAGACGATTATGTTACCATACACTGAGGAAGAGATGCCACTTCGATGGGGCTTTCAACAGGATAACGATCCGAAACACACTTCGAAAGTAGTAAAAGAATGGTTCCAGTTAAATGGGATTCAAGTCATGGTTAGGCCGGCCCAGTCGCCTGATTTGAAACCTATTGAAAATCTCTGGGTTATTTTGAAGAGAAAAAATAGTGGAAGGAAATTTGGTAACAAGGCGTCATTAATGGAATCCCTTAAAAGTGAATGGGAAAATATTTCCCCTGACATAATTGACAGATTAATTAAATCTATATCGGACCGTTGTGCTGAAGTTATTAGGCATAACGGATATTACACAAAATATTTAAATATTTAAAAAAATACTGAACGTTGTAAAATGAAAGGAATATTGAATTTTGAAAAAAATTATAGTTTTGGTAATAACAAAAAATTCCTTTGAATTTTATTTATTTAACTAGGTTCTAAATATTAGGTTCTAAATATTTCAACGCTTTGCTTATATTGTACTTGCATCTAGCCTTCAAATTATTAGAGTAGCACATGTTACCTATAGACTACGTCTATATGGTTTTACATCTACGGCTTTCCTTACTGGTTTACAAATTTCAAGTGTTGCGTTGTCAGTATAACTCTAAGATTGGTGACCAGTAAACCAATTAGCACGAACAGCTGGCAGGTTATTTGACAAAACAAAAGAGAACGCCTGTGTGAGAGTATAAGATTCGAAATGATTTACATCAACAACCCCTCCACCAGAAGAAGACTCAATATCGCCACACGTTCCAATAACATTGAAATGGAAATCAATAACGAAGAGCTTCACCTTGCAAAGTACACCAAATATCTTGGTATCGCTTTTAGTAATCTGTTGAAATTCACGAACCACGCCAAAGTGAACATGAGGAAAGCCTACTGGGCCTACTCCCTATTTAACGCTATTATCAGAAAGATACTAAGCTGATGATATATAAGCAGCTCCTCCGCTCAATTATCAGCTATTGCTTTCCCTTTTCGCACACAATTTCGTCATTCTATATGAAGCAAATTAGCACGCTTGAAAGAAAGTTCCTCCAAGCCTGTACAGGATTGTACAGGAGATCCGACCGACGCGTTACTTTCCCAACACCTTCTTGTACAATAGTGTAAACATCACTCCTATAATTCTCGTGTTGCAGGAAGAAACGCCAGACACTAAAGCAAGTTATGAAATTCTAACATTCCGCAAACTCCTCACCCATCCATCATCGCCATTCCATTAAATCTACACACCCCATAATTGTAAGACACCAGACATGATACAGCTTGGAGTCGCGAACCAGGCTGTGCTAATAATCGTCATCGCGCAATTAAGAGTTTTTATTCGTAATTGGAACAATTAAGATGTTGAAACATAATAAAGTCAAAAGTGAAACATAGGCCAAAATAAATGCCTGTACGTATGTACCTTTTCTATCCCGATGTTCCGGAATATCAACTGTTTAAAAAAAATCGTCGTAATTCATTCATTTAATTCCAGACTAGCAAAATGCTAAGGTACTAACCGTGTTTTGTGCAAAAAAAAGGTTGCACATTATTTGTGGACCAAAACTTCTCCAATGCATGCATATATATAACGGATCTCAACGGAAAAAGAGAATTATCATTTGCGAAAAGGAGTAATGGACATTTTCGTCATAAACCTGCATTCAGATATCAAATATCGACCAACGACACGTACGCGTATATAAACACTTCTGCGAGAAAAATTAGAATTTGCAGTGAGTTCGTATATCAGTGAACAATCCAATTGGATATAGAATTTTGAACTTCTTATCAATATTCCGATAACGTGCAACAGTGAAATCAAATTAGAGGAAAGTGGCTGCCGGATATGCGGTCTCCAACTTGTTATAAAATGCAAATCTTGACCACCAATCTACGAACACGTAAAAATTTAATATAAGATTCATAATGAGATTTGCAATGAGAATTATTGACATTGGACTCATTGGTGATAAATCCTGTAATTTTATAGACTTGCTTCCGGCCAATATATCAATGGTTCTACGATAGTATTGTTAGAAGAAAAACAGTTGAAAAACGAAGGGGTGTTGCAGGACTAATGGTTTCAGGAGAGGGTTCCTGGAAGAAAATAGGTTTCACTTTGTTATACGGAGCAGCATTGATTCTATTTTACACGAATAAAATGGTGGATATTGTTTTTAAATCTTTTTTGTTTCAAGCCAACGAGAAAAGAAAACGGGACTAATCCACGGTGAATTACGAAGGCAGCTCACTTCCGATCATTGTGGAAAAAAAGGCCACACTAAGGAGACCTGTTTTAAAAGAAGACAGTTTCCTACATTCCCTTCTTATCCAAACGTCAAAAAAGAAGTAAATAGGTTAATCAGTGGATATTGTAACAAACCCAATCACAACCTAAATGAATGCCGTACTCGCATATACCATGAGCAATTAAAGCGTTCTCAAGTTCAAGGACACCAACAACAATTTCTACAATCGCAGGTTTTCCAAAAACAAAATTCAAATAAAGGGCAACTACGAAATTTCAGACAAGATAGGTGGTCTGATAGAAGAGACCAGACCCAGAAAAACGATTTTATGCGGGAGGTATCGGACGGCGAACCAAAATTGTAAGGGTACCAATAAAAAACTTCCTGCATTCGCTAACCATTTCCTTCCAAACAAGTATATCCAAATCAGCTCCAGCGACTTTTATTCTTGATACAGGTGCGGAAATAAGCCTGATAAAAGCTAAATCCACCCGCGATGATGCACTAGTGAACGAGGATAAATGCTGGTTCATAACTACTCTAGCAGGCGATAGTTTTCCATCATATGGTGTAACCTGTGGCTCAATTCCAATAACCACTCAAAATGAGTTATTACACATGTAACACCTATTCCATATAGTTCCAGAAGAAAGTAAATTGCCCTGCGACGGCATAATAGGAAATGATTTCCTCAAAAGATATAAATGTACATTAAATTATTCAAAGCTATATCTAGAACTCAACTTAGAAGCAAGTATCCAGTACTCGAGTCCAAGTGAAACAAATATAAGAAGTAATATTCTAATATGCGGGAAAGCAACCCAAGTTATTTATATAAAGATTGATAAAGACAATGAAAACGGCAGAAATTTTAAAATTAATGACGGCAGAATTAGTCGAGAAGCTAAAAATAAAAAAACCTATAAAAAGGAAAATGATTATAAAAAAAACAAATAGCAGAAGTGAAACTGTGAATGAATCGGTATGTGAGCGTTCAATTAAGCCATTGCCAGCGAGCACCCCTGCCTACGAGATTCATTCCGAAAACTCTTCTTCTTGTATGAATAATAATATCTAAAGAGTTAACAAAGCTCATATTAAAAATAATAATGAAAGCTTAAGCCAATATCGTCCAAACTATATGACATCAGCATAATTTGCTGTTGACGGAGGTGATCATTCCGGCACTAATTTAAAACAAGAAAACAGTCACTCACTTGAACAAATCAAACTTCCCCACGTTCGGAAATAATAGTAAATACTCCTGTAGACTTTAACGAAGAAGCATTATTCATAGAAAAGGAAATACAACCGGGTGTTTTCATAGGAGATACCTTAGTAAATCCACATGGTAAATCAGCAAAAATCTCGATGATGAATTCTACTTCTGATATTGTCAAAATAAATCGCCAAAAAATTATTCCTACTTGGGAAAAATTAAGTAGTTATGACATCCTTTACGCCCATTATGACCGAGACCCTGTCTTGAATCAATTAAAACACTTAGAAATCCATTTGGTTTTAGATCATTGCAATTCTGAAGAGCGGCAGTCCATTCTCAATATCTGCCGTGATTTCAATCATCTCTTCTTTTTAGAAGGTGACTATCTTACTTACACTGATGCTGCTAGCCACAAAATACCAATCCTTAGTAATGCAGGTCCCATACACGTAAAACCATATCGTCTCTCCGAAATGCAAAAGGATGAAATAAACAGACAAATAAAGGATATGTTGAACCAGGACATTATCAGTCCTAGTCCAAGTCCCTGGAATTCTCCTTTATTACTTGTTCCTAAAAAACCTGCTGAAACAGATAATAAACGTTGGCGAGTTGTCGTTGACTTCAGGCGACTGAACAAATATTGCAGAGTTATTGGACCAACTAGGGAAATCGAAGTACTTCTCTACTTTCGACTTAGCAAACGGGTTTCATCAGATTCCTATGGATGCAGGAGATAGAGACAAAACAGCATTCAGTACACCATTTCGCCACTTTCATTTCAACCGAATGCCATTTGGTTTGAAAGGTGCCCCCGCCACGTTCCAGAGGCTAATGAATACAGCTCTGACTGGTCTTCAAGGTCTGCACTGTTTCGTATACTTGGATGATATTTTCATTTATGGTTATAACTTAAAAGACCATAATTCGAAACTCATACAAGTACTACAAAGACTAAGGGACCACCGTCTCAAACTACAGCCGGATAAATGTCATTTCTTACAAAAAGAAATAGCCTATCTGGGACACGTGGTAGGTGAAAATGGAGTCATGCCAGATCCGATAAAAAAGATAAAAGCCGTCAAAACATATCCAACTCCTAAGAAAGCCAAAGATATTAAGGCATTCTTGGGTTTTGTTGGCTATTATAGACGCTTTATCCCTAATTTCTTGCGGCTGGCAAAGCCTATCACAGCCCTACTAAAAAAGGATGCTCCATTCAAAAGGGATTCATTCTGCGACGAATCTTTTAGGACCCTAAAAGAAAAACTGATCACGGCACCTATATAGGTGATTTTATCCCAGCGTGACATAGGAAAAGATCGACCAATATGTTATGCCAGTCGAACGTTAAATCCTGCGGGAACTAGGTACTCTACCATAGAGAAAGAGCTCCTAGCCATAGTTTATGTGGTGGAACAATTCGAAAGAGCTCCTAGCCATAGTTTATGTGGTGGAACAATTCCGACCCTACCTCTACGGTAGACAATTTAACATCATCACAGATCATAAACCCTTGGTCTGGCTAATGAAATTGAAAGATTCCTCTTGTCGGGTCATGCGTTGGAGGATAAAATTTGAGGAATACGATTATAAGATTATGCATAAACCCGGATCACTCAATTCAAATGCCGAAGCTTTAAGTCGTTTAGTACCAAGCGACTCTGCCCTAGAGGTGCAAAGTCAGATAAATATAGTAACCCGTAATCAGGCAAAACTACTTCAAAACGACGGCAACCAAATAGATTCAGAGAGTATTTACAACAAATTTATATCCTCCCCTCATGCTAATATAAACCTCATCCACGAAAACACGGAAAGGTTTAATAGACCAAAAGGGTATTACCCATAATATTTCCTATTACCAAGTACGGAAAACGAAATCGAAGTATATTTGAAGGAAATATTTCCAGAGCTTGGATACCTCAAACCCGCAACTAACAGTTCAGAACAGAAACAAGCAACGTTTATAATATCGAAAACAACGTATCCAATGAGAACAAAAGAGGATTACATACGGATAATAGAAACGTTGTACAATTTCAAAATAAATGTTTAGAATATAGTCAAAATGAAATCAATATATATATATATATATATATATATATATATATATCAAAAACAGAAAATGCAACCCATTTCGAATTGAAGGCCCTTATCTCACTTATCTTTGGAAAAATCAAAGTCATGCTGTTCTTTCGGAAATAATGAACGTAACCGACAAAAAGGCCCAGAAAGATATAATTGAATTGTGCCACAATACGCCATTAGGTGGGCACCAGCGTATCACACGAACTATAAAAAAAATTCAAACTATGTATAACTGGCCAGGTTTAAATCAAGATGTGGAGCAATACATCAACACCTGCAGTTCCTGTCAAACAAATAAGCTTAGTAAAAGTCCCAAAATACCTATGAAAATCACGAAAACCAGTTCGAGACCCTTCGAGAGGGTTTCGCTATACATAGCCGGCCCTTTGCCAGTGAGTCACGAAGGTAATAGATATCTTCTTACCTTCAAAGATAACCTCACTAAGTACACGGAAGCTATTCCTTTACAAAATGCCGAATCTAGAACTGTAGCTGAAGCTTTTGTAACCAATATAGTTTGTAGGCATGACATCCCAGAGTCCATATTAACGGACCAAGGCTCGAACTTTTTGAGCGAGATGTTTTTACAAATGTGCAAGTTACTACATATCAAGAAATTACAGACGACGCCGTACCATCCTCAAACGAATGGCGCTTTAGAAAGCAGTCATCGCACACTGGCTGAGTACTTGCGTCATTATGTAAATCGAGATCCACTAACATGGGATTCATGGATCTCGTATGCAATGTATGTATACAAACAACACTAATATCCATAGAAGTACTAACTATCCGCCATATGAATTATTGTATGGTTATCCGCCAAGGATTCCTTCATTAATGAAAATAAGCCCAAGTGTCAGTTACAACTATGACAATTATAATAACGAATTGAGAGCCCGAATGCAACACAGTTATATAAATGCAAAGGAAAAGTTGTTAAAAAATAAGCGTAAATCGAAAGACTTATATGATAGAGCTACTAAAGAAAAAATGTCTGTCTCAGAGATAAGGTCCTGTTAAAGAACCACACGCGGAGAAACAAGTTGTCACAGCTGTGGACAGAACCATATGAAATAGAAAAAATAAACTCAACAGAAAATTTAACAATTAGAATAGGCAACTAGCTTAAGACTGTACACAACAACACTCTGAAACTCTTTCGAGACTAACACTAATTCTAAATTCCGTAACCGTAGGAAGTTGTTCCTGGTTGCTGCCTTGATATTGTGGGCCAATATATTGGAAGTCACCTGCAACCTGAAGATTACCCGGGAATCTATTTCGAGGAGGTGGGCCGTGTTGGGTTTTATTGCAACGAATGGCAGGGAATAGTATACTATGATCTCACAGAATTTAATTTTGAACTAGATCAGCTTACAAATTGCACAGAAACTGCACAAAAACTTTGTGATTCAATAAAATACCACCATAATAAACTCCCGCTCTGTGACGATATTACGTACCAATTACATATCCTCATACGTATACTGAAACAGAACTCAGAAATACTGAAAGAGAAAGGAAATAGGTATAAAAGGGGACTATTCAATGCTGTGGGTACGGTTAGTAAAACACTTTTCGGAACCTTAGATGAGGATGATGCATTGCAGCCCAATAACCACATAGCCAGCCTTAAAACTAACCAAGACCATTTGTTGAATTTAATAAGAAATCAAACACTAATAGTTGATACCACCGTTAACATCTTTACAAAACTCGGTACGCCATAAAAGAACAGTGTATTCATTTAGACAAAAAGTTAGAATCTCTAATCATTGTGAGTAATCGAATCTCTGTAGAGAACCTTAAACAAAATATTACCATAGAATTAGAGATTATGGTATCCCTGACCACTGTGATGATGATAAGATACCAGACTTCTCAAACCTTCTCATTGACTTGATAACAGATGTACGTCACGGTAAACCTCACCCTTCCATTATAACAACCCAACAAATGAAGAACGTACTAGAAACATCCAGAAAGAAATTCCCAACTCCCTAACCTTACCAATCAATAAGGACAAGAACAACGTCTTGCAAATTTACCAAATCAGCAATGTTTGCACAGCAGTAAAAAATAATAAAATAATTTTTCCTCCTAAAGATTCCCCTACCGTTTAAAGAAAATTATCAGTTAATGAAAGTATATCCACTCCCTACACCTCAACAAGACAGAATAGCTACATCGAACCATCCCTAGAGTATCTAGTAATAGACTACAATCGAGAGCACTATTACTCACTGAACAATTTCGAACTGCAACCTGTGGAACTACTGATCTAAATAATTACTTATGCCGAGTAATACACCCTATATTCAATGTGCACTCAGTAAATAACGTGTGCGAAATGACCTATTAAAACACTCTAACACCGCTCCTCCTCAGTGCGAAATCCAAATAGTACCAAAACTAGATTTCTGGATTCAATTGTCACAACCGAACAAGTGGTTGTTTTCTATGAAAGAGATAATCGATACTGTGTGCAAATACAAAATAATTCCACACGAACTTAACGCTACTGGAATATTGGAGCTCTCGGTAGGCTGTTATCTAACAATGAAAGATCTTATCATCGAGGCCCACAATGTAAAAGAAATCAAATTGAATAATCATTATCTACCCACAATCAACCTCACGTATACCATTCCCGCATACCCACAGCAGCAAAACCTAGTCAACCTTAAAGTCCACGTCATAAAGTTTCATGACCAACAAGAGCTACAAAACCTCAATATCGCGATTCAATCACAAAAACTAGAAGAAAAGTTAAAAACACTGACCTATCCCCACATATTATTCACCATTTTCCTTGCTCTACCTGCTGATCACAGCACTACTAATCACGGTCACGGTCATTTGTTTTAAAAAGCTCAAAGAACCTCGAAGAAACAAGCAAACGTAAACAGTGCAGATGAAATGCAACGACCGACTACCGTTTAACCGTACAAACTTAAAAAAAAAAAACAAAACAATAAAAAACAAGATACTCAAAGCAAATTCTAAAAAAAAATAGTAATTTGTGGAATGTTTCTCTTTCAATTAAGTCTTGTGCAGTTTTTTCTTTAAAAAAAAAGTTATAGCTATTTAAAGCAAAGAGAATGTACGATTTACGGAAGAATTTTATACATACATATATAACACATGTCGTAATATAATAATTAAGTAGGTAAATGTAAAAAAAAAAAAAAAAAAAAAAGGTGATTAATTACCTGTGGAAACATATTAATAACAAAAAAAAAAGAGAAGAAAACCAAGGAAGTCAGGGAATATTGCCATTTTTGCTTTTTACCCTCAACTCTGCCATAATAAAAATAATTTAATATAATACAACATTTTATAATTTTATAACTTGTCTTAGGAAAAAATAAGAGAGTTTTATTTTATACCTCCAAATATTTTAGTTTTTAGTATTTTAGTATAAATAATCTAGCATCATATTTTACATTATAACATATACATATGTATATAAGTATATATCAAGTAAAAAGAAGTAAAATGGTATGCTTGAAATTACGCAATGTAATTACCAATCAATTTTAGCAGATGTAATATTATACTTAATTAAATAGGACAAGTAGGTTAATGTAATAGCGGGGTAGATTTCTCTAAAACAAAAAGAAAAACAAGAAATTTATAATTTTAGAGGAATTCTGAACATATATGCAAATGTAAGATGCATGGTATATCTAACATATAACCTGCGTATCTTTTGACTTGACAAAAACTAAATTATGTACTTCACTTGTTTTTAGCGAAAATCCTCATGTAGATTTTCTTTCCAAAGGGGGATATTGTAATGAGTCGCTGGATGCACTCATTACTTTCATAAAGACTCATATGGCTTTTGGGGCAAAGACCTCACTCATTCATTCATTTTTTCATTATTGAAAATTGCAAAAGCAAATTGCCAGCTTTTGCGGCGACTTACATTAATTTTACAATCAATAATTGCTGTCGCATTATTCATTGACCCCAGCAAATTACATATATGAAATAACCAAAAAGCTTAATCAGCAGCCGGGTCTTTTGCACTTGAGGCGAATGCACTTGGCTTGTACATAAGCCGTTTCCCCTACATTACTATGTATGAATGATGCTCCTATTACTTTAAGCGATATTCAGCAATGATGGGTAATTAGGGGGTGTTACCGCTGAGATATCGATATATGCCTCAATAAAAAAAGTAATGAGGAGCATTGGTTGATCAGTCAGGCAGTTTTTGTCAAGTCTTGAAGTCGGGCATAAAATAAAGAAAAACTATCGAGCTTCGTAAAAATTTTGTGATTCTTAACTAAAAATTATTGTACTATAATATAATTTGAATTTATATACGAGTATATACTAAATTATTGTGCTTCTGTTTTTTTTAAGAAACATCGAAATAAGTGCGAGAAACAAATTGTTTCCTTGAGTTAAATTTTGAAGTGAATGTGCCATTGAAACCATTGAAAACAATAAGGGGCTGGTGATCTTCTGATTTAGTTGAAAGTACTCCCAAGTCCTCTTGCGCATGACGTCCAATACGCATCAGCCGCTACACCTTGACGTCTGCCTGGAAAACCGTGGAGTGATTTTCAAGGTGCATGGAGAACTGAATTTGAGGCTCCTCACAGAAAACTACCGCTCCGGTGCCTTCATCGGACTTGGAACCATCAGTATATATTATAATGGGGTTTGTCAATGGTTCAATGGTTGAGACACGGAATGTGATTCCCATTCTGCCCTGAATGGAATTCTATATTCAAAATTGCTTTCCAGCATGGTCTCGAGGAGGTGGTCGCTATCTATGTCAGTGTCAGGCGTGATAGACTGCACGAACTCATAAATGGATTCATGTGGAACTCTAAGAGCTTTGTTAGCTCTGTCTTCGAGGAACGGTTTCCAGTTTAACTTTTTATCTAGAATAGTACCTAGGTATTTTCCCTGTCCTTTAAATCCAAGCGTGTGGAACCAATTAGAGGCAGGTTTAAACTGGGAATATTCCTTTTCATGGTGGATAGGCATAAGTCAGTTTTCAGTGGATTGCGCTCAGCCCGCAATCCATGGCCCAGCGCATGACTAGTCGGATCGCGCCTGGCACCAATCCATAGAGTACAGGCTCATAACTCCCGGTGACTAAAATTGTCAAGTCGTCCGCCTAACATACGACTTTGTACCCAATCCGGGTGAGTGTTAGCAAGAGATCATCCATGATAAGCACCCATAGCAAAGGTGATAGAATACCACCTTGAGGGGTACCCCAGTGAAGTTTTTTAACTCTGCTTGCCCCGTCAAGATCAACAAAGACTGTTCTATTTTGCAACATGTAATCCAATTTTTTAGAGATCGGTTCACTCCATGTAGAAGATCATTATTAAAGGCGCCTTCTACATCGATGAAAACAGCCAGCGTATGTTGTTTAAAGAGAGCCGTCTCAACGGACTTTCCCTTTAAGTACGCATGTTGGTGATGCGATAGTATGCTTCTGGGGATGGAGCGTCTCAGCTCCCAGTCACAGATGCGTTCTATGGTTCTAAGTAAGAAAGAAGTCAAGCTTATAGGCCTATACGCTTTCGCAGTGGAGTAGTCTACACGGCCTGCCTTCGGTATAAACACAACGAGGACTTCTTGCCACAACTTCGGTGTATAGCTTATTTTGATGCATGCCCTAAAGAGAGTGGTTAGGTTGCTAATCAGAGGGTCACCCGAGTACTGAAGGAGGGCTGGGAAAATGCCGTCCTTGCCTGGGGAATTGTACGGTTTGAAAGAGTCTACTGCCCATTTGACCGATTCGTCCGTGACGAGGTCAACGTCTCCGTCTCCGAAAGTGGTATCATTACGAAGGGTTTCGGTATGCCGCGAAGCTGAGAGGCTCTCGTCTGGACCATCGTGGAAGTGTTCGAATAACAAGATTTCCAACGATTCTCTAAAGGTGGAGGCCCGCATTCCGTCGCTATCCGTGAGGAGTTCGGGTTTAATTGGTATCTTGGATAGGAATTTCTTAAGTCTTGACGTCTCATTTACCTCGTCTAAGTTTTCGCAGAAGTGTTGCCATGACTTTCTTTTAGATTTGCGAATTTCATATCTATACTGGCGCAAGCTGTTTTGGTAGATTGACCATTCGTTTGCGTCATTAGGTCTTTTGGCTTTATTGTATAACCTGTGCACAATTCTGCGTTTATTCTTTAGTTGGCGCGTCAACCAAGAGGGGACAGAATTCAAATCTGCCCGTCTAATCGGACACGAGTCCCCTATCAATATCCGCTTTAGAAATTAATTGAGCGTTGGTCGTATTGGTGAGCCTTTCAGTGAGCACGTGTTCTCCTAGTTGATTCTAGTTGGGTTTCAATAGGTCACTGGGTTACCAACCGTGATATCTAACTCGAAGTGTATGTAACGGTGGTCGGAGAGTGAGAGCTCTTGGGAAACCCTCCAGTTGTGAACATACGACGTTAGATGACTAGTTGCTAGACTTAAATCTAAGACCTTCCTTCGACTGCGTGTTAAAAAGGTTGGTTCATCGCCTGTGTTAATTGCGTGCATGTTAGTGGTAACAAGAAATTCAAGAAGTGACTCCCCTCTGGTATTACAGTCGGTGCTACCCCAGATCGTGTGATGGGAGTTAGCATCGCACCCGATGAACCATTCCAGGTTGCTGTTGTTCGCGACTCCCACGGTGTTTGCCATCTCCATGGATGCTGGTGGTTGATCCGGGTCGAAGGGGGTATCAAATAGTTGACAGGTGTGTCATGACCACCAATTTTTTTAAATTTTAAATAGGGAGGGCTTACGAAAACAAAAATACAATTTAAAACTTTTCCCCATTATTGCGTACTTCGCAAGTTATAGCATTTTAAATTTCGAAAAAATATTGTCCTGGTCTTCTTTAAAAAATTACATATTTTGCTATATATTTATGCCAGAATAAAGAAATATACCGCTTGAAAATTAGGATTTTAAGATATCTGAAAAAACAACAATTTTAAAAATATATACGAAAAGGGATACAATGGATAAGGATTATATCCGTTATCCTTCAATATCCCGCAAGACATACTTTTGATTTTATTATATTTTTATTTTATTTTCTACCGTATATTATCCACTAAAGCTTACAAAAATTTCAATTTGAGATCTTAACGGGATCAGGGAGTAAAAAATCATGAAAGCCTCACAAATCATGCATTTGCTCATAATAAATCCTTAGTTTTTGATAATTTCATGAAAGTTAGGAAGTAATTCACTGCCGCCCCCCCCCCCCCCCCCATCCCCCCTGCCCTGTTGGTTTACCCTTGCCTGTAGACAATCTGCGGAAGGCCATTTGAGCTGAACTCTAACACAGCAGTTCGTCTAACAACAACCTGATTCGTAAAAGCTTGACAGCGCTCAAAGCCAATAGAACAATTGGAAACCGATTTATGTAAAAGTATGATAAATGATATTACTCCTGTGTATGAAGCACTCAGAAGAAATAACTGTTGGAACAATGTTAGAGAAGATATACTCACAAATATAACTAGAGCTTCACCATACGCAGACCCTAGGTATATAAATATTTAAACGCCTTGCTTATATTGTACTTGCATCTAGCCTTCAAATTATTAGAGTAGCACATATTACCTATAGACTACGTCTATATGGTTTTACATCTACGGCTTTCCTTACTGTTTTACAAATTTCGAGTGTTGCGTTGTCAGTATAACTCTAAGATTGGTGACCAGTAAACCAATTAGCACGAACAGCTGGCAGGTTATTTGACAAAATAAAAGAGAGCGCGTGTGTGGGCGTATGAGATTCAAAATGATTTACATCAACAATCGCTCCACCAGAAGAAGAGTCAATATCACCACACGTTCCAACAACATTGAAATAGAAATCAATAACGAAGAGTTTCACCCTGCAAAGTACACCAAATATCTTGGTATCGCTTTTAGTAATCTGTTGAAATTCAACAACCACGCTAAAGTGACCATGAGGAAAGCCTACTGGGCCTACTCCCTATTTAACGCAATTATCAGAAAGAGAAACGGTCTCACGAAAGATACTAAGCTGATGATATATAAGCAGCTCCTCCGCTCAATTATCAGCTATTGCTTTCCCTTTTCGCACACAATTTCGTCATTCTATATGAAGCAAATTAGCACGCTTGATAGAAAGTTCCTCCAAGCCTGTACAGGATTGTACAGGAGATCAGACCCACGCGTTCTTTCCCAACACCTTCTTGTACAATAGTGTAAACATCACTCCTATAATTCTGGTCTTGCAGGAAGAAACGCCAGACACTAAAGCAAGTTATGAAAACCTAACATTCCGCAAACTCCTCAATCATCCATCATCGCCATTCCATTAAATCTACACACCCCATAATTGTAAGACACCAGACAAGAATACAGCTTGCCGTCGCGCAACAGGCTGTGGTAATAATCGTCATCGCGCAATTAAGATTTTTTATTCGTAATTGGAACAATTAAAATGTTGAAACATAATAAAGTCAAAAGTGAAACATAGGCAAAAATAAAAGCCTGTACGTATGTAACTTTTCTATCCCAATGTTCCGGAATATCAACTCTTTAAAAAAAATCGTCGTCATTCGTTCATTTAGTTCTAGACTAGCAAAATGCTAAGGTACTAACCGTGTTTTGTGCAAAAAAAGGGTTGTACATTATTTGTGGACCAAAACTTCTCCAATGCATGCATACATATAATGGATCTCAACGGAAAAGGAGAATTATTATTTGTGAAAAGGAGTAATGGACGAAAAAAACATAAACCTTCATTCAGATATTAAATATCGACCAGCGACACGTACGAGTATATAAACACTTCTGCGAGAAAAATTAAAATTTACGGTGAGTTCGTATATCAGTGAACAATCCAATTGGATATAGAATTTTGAGCTTCTTAACAATATTCCGATAACATGCAACAGTGAAATCAAATTAGAGGAAAGTGGCTGCCGGATATGCGGTCTCAAACTTGTTATAAAATGCAAATCTTGACCACCAATCTACGAACACGTAAAAATTTAATATAAGATTCATAATGAGATTTGCAATGAGAATTATTGACATTGGACTCATTGGTGATAAATGTTGTACTTTCATAGACTTACCTCCGGCCAATATATCAATGGTTCTACGATAGTATTGTTAGAAGAAAAACAGTTGAAAAACGAAGGGGTGTTGCAGGACTAATGGTTTCAATAACAACAAAACATGAGAAAATTATGTGCTATACATGTGCTAATTACGTCCCAAACTGAAAAATTTTGTGTTAGAAAATTGAATAGTGAATAGTCAGCGTGCACCCCGTATTTTGAAAATATCTAAAAACTTTTAAATTTGCCAGCAAAATGTTTTATCAGTTTGGCACATAATTAGCTCGAAATTAGTATATAGTAATATTTTTCTGGGGTATGCTCTAGGTAAGGGGGGGGGGGGGGGCTAGACGGCGCTTGGAGATCTACTAATTGTAGTTTATTACTATAGTAGTGCATAATACACGTGAAAAAAACACGCATGGGAAGCAGACTACGGAATATGAAGAAAACCAATAAAGGTCGCGAAGTAAAGGGAAAACTGGCAGACGTTGTGATAGATAGTGGTTATTAAAAAACGTTATACGCGAAAATTGAGAAACTGTCTACAGTAGACACAGGATTTGGCTTTAGGGGTGGACCATATGTCTCCCAAGTCCAAAAAGGGTCAGAAACTAGGGCTATTAAATCGCGTCCTGAGCCCCTCTGAGGATTCATTCATGTTTGAAGATATTGAATTTCTAACAGCTGGACATGTACCACAAAACCTCTGTTTAATTTATCTTCAATAAATTAATCATAATTTCATAAACAATAATCCACGCAATTTGTGCCGTCTTTACAAAACTAAAAAAAAAATCACTAAAAACGAATACATCCAAATACATTGCAATTACACTATTTCTATTCTACATACATATTACTTGTATCAGTAGTACTCGCAGACTTACGTTACGGCACCGATGCGGTGCAGCAGGAATCTGCGGCAGAAAGTGGACGCAATATGCCTGTGCGATTTCGCAACTTCACCGGAGGTATATGGGTCATTCCGTATCAAATGACTTGATTTGATTGATTTAAGAGGTTTGGAATCTTTTTCAGGTCCCTCGAAAGAAGGCCAAGTCAAGGCCCATTGTTCATCCTCTAGACCCATGAGCGATCGCTCATAGGTCCCAATCGGACGCTCTTATAAACTTCAGTATTGGCTCCCAGCCCTCCTTGTAGGCATCATGTAACTCTTCCAGGATGTGTGAATCAAGAATTCTGTAACGCATTCCTGAGAGTGCCGGGCAGTCACATAGAAAGTGGGTCACTGTTTCGGACTCTTCTCCGCAACCCCTGCATATAGGATCATTAATAAGTCTCATCCTGTGAAGGTGGCCCCTGAGAGAGGAATGCCCAGTGAGAATGGACACCAGAGTTCTCGGGGTTGGCTTGTTGAGTTTTAGGAGCTTATTCGTTTGATTTGAGTTTGGTGTACCCCACAGTTCCTTTGTTGTCCTACCCGTGGGATCTTCTAACCAAAGACGACTGTGCTGGCGTTCAGCCCAGCTTGAAATGATTGAGACAAGGTGTTTTGGTGCAATCCCGACAGTAGTGGCAGCTTCTTCTGAGGCTGCTCCAAGACGAGCAAGTTCGTCTGCCCTTTCATTCCCGATGTGTTGCTGTGCACCGGAACCCACTGCACTATCACCCTGTTATTCCGAGAAAGGGAATTCAGAGCGCTTTAGCACTCCATTAATAATTTGGAGGTTATAAAGGGTTTAGACAAAGCTTTGACAGCAGCTTGGCTGTCTGTGTTAAGGAGGTGTCTTCCCGCTTCAAGACTGGCCTTGACTTCTATCTGGAAAACCGTGGAGTGGTTTTCAAGGTGCATGGAGAACTCAATTTGAGGATTCTCACAGAAAACTATCGCTCCGGTGCCTTCATCGGACTTAGAACCATCAGTATATATTATAATTGGGTTTGTCAATGGTTGAAACACGGAATGTGATTCACATTCTGCCCTGGATGGAATTCTATAATCAAAATTGCTTTCCAGCATGGTCTCGAGGAGGTGGTCGCTATCTCTGTCAGTGTCAGGTGTGATAGACTGCACGAACTCATGAATGGATTCATGTGGAACTCTTGTTCCCTCATGAAGCCAGCCAAGGTTAAGATGCAACCTTGGCGGCGTAGTCGACGCCCTGTGCTTGATATGTATTTCCACCGGGTGTATATTGAGGACAACCTCCAAAGCCCGGGTGCTTGTTGCTCAGATAGCCAGGAAAACAGAAGTATCAAGCATTGCTAATACGACCAAAAGCTCCATGACATGTAACTTGAACAATACACTGATTCCTTGCGTATTATTACCAACGGCTGTAGTAAGAGTAAAAACGCTTTCGGGCAGAAGCATAGGATAAAGGCCAGCATACTAGGAATTGGGGAGGCGGAATCAGGTAAATCTTCTAGTAAGGTTAACATCAAACTTCAGCTGCGACATCAACATAACGGATCCCTCTGTATAGAACCACTCGTGATTTCCTAGCTGAATTCACATCTTCATGAATCTCACATAGGAGAACTTGACATCAGCAAATACGGAAATATTACTTTGGCTGATCCAAATTTTGAAAAACCAGGCCCCATTGACTTACTCCTTGGTGCTGATGTTTATGCTGATATTATTCTGGAAGGTATCAAAAAAGAGCAGCCTGCTGCTCAGAATACAAAGTTGGGTTGGATTATCTTTGGTAGCATTCCATACTATACCAAAGAAACAACCAAGCTCTCGAGCTTCCTCTCCCTCGCTGAAATAGATGAGAAGTTAGAAAAGTTCAGGGAAATTGAAGAAACTGTAAAACCAAACCAGATTGATGACACGTGCGATCTGCATTATCAAGAAACCCACACTCGAGACCAAGAAGGAAGATACATTTTCTGTCTACCTTTCAGATCAGAAATTGAACAATTAGGTGACTCAAGAAAGAAAGCAATGGCAAGATTCGTTCAAAATGAAAAAAAGTTACATATGAACACAACTAATATGGCAGAATACAACAAATTTTTAGCCGAGTATGCTGAGTTAAGCCACATGAGTCCTGCAAGGCCATTCAAAGGAGAGGTTGCGAACGTTTATTCTCCGCCACATCACGCTGTGTTTAAGAGAGACAGTACCACAGCTAAATTGCGTGTGGTATTTGATGGTTCATCCAAATCAGATTCTGGTCTGAGCCTAAATGACATGCTGCTTTCTGGGCCAAAGCTTCAGCAAGATCTCGGACAAATATTTTTGCGCTGGCGAAGATATAGATATGTTTATACTGCTGACATTGAGAAAATTTTCAGACAAATAAAGATTAACGATAAAGATAAAAATTATGAAAGAATACTTTGGCGGCAGCAAAGTAACGAACCAATTCAGGAATATATTTTGAACATTGTTACTTATGGGACAGCGCCAGCCTCATACTTAGCCATGAAAACGTTAAAGCAACTTGCCGAAGATGAAGGCTACTGGTTTCCAGTTGGTAAAACAGTTCTCAGCAACGACTTTTACGTCGACGACATGTTGACGGGAGCAGATTCCAAAGAAGAAGCTAGGATGTTACAACACCAGATAATAGAACTTTTGAATGGAGGCAAATTCAATCTCAGAAAATGGACATCGAATAGTGAAGATTTACTCAGAGACATTCCTGAAGATATTCGAGAAAAGGGTATACTTGAAATAAAAGAAGACGACTCAATCAAGGCCCTTGGTATACACTGGAATCCAATAAAGGATGAGTTTAAGTTTAAGCTTAATTGAGACCACTTGGACTCAAAGCTAATTAAAAGACAGTTGCTCTCTAAAATATCCACAATTTTCGATCCCCTGGGATGGGTTGCACCAGTTACCTTTGAAGCTAAACTCATCATGCAATCGCTTTGGAAAACTGGCACAGGATGGGATGAACAAGTGCCTGTTGAAATAACAAGCGCTTGGGAGAATTTTGAGAAAGATTTGATTGAGCTAGAGCAAATAAAAATACCCAGATGGATAAATCACAGAGCAAACCGCGAACTTGAATTACACGGGTTCTGCGATGCATCAGAGAAAGGCTACGCAGCTGTTGTTTATTCTAGAACAACCGATTCATTTGGAAAGATTCACACAGCTCTATTAACTTCCAAAACTAAGGTAGTACCAGTCAAACAAAAAGTTACACTCCACACGCTTGGAACTCTGTGGCGCATTACTTTTAGCACAATTGCTCAAAGCAACAAGTGGCGTCCTAGACGCGTCAAAAACAACAGCATGGTGTGATTCAGAGATAGCTTTGGCTTGGATTGCAAAAAACCCTAACAATTGGAGCACTTTCGTGGCAAATCGAGTATCCGAAATACAAAGATTATGTCCTAAGTATTTATGGAGGCACGTATCGTCTAAAGACAATCCAGCAGATGTTGCATCAAGAGGAATTAATCCTTCCAGAATCCTATCACACAATAGTGCTGGTGGAAAGGACCGTCATGGTTATCACATGGTCCTCAAGCATGGCCCATAAACAAATTAATTATAATAACTCAAGTAGAGGCCAAAAAGAAAATAGTCTCACTAAATGCCACAGTTGCTGTTGCTTCTGCAGATATATTAATCTGTTCAAACTACACCAAGCAGATTAGAATAATGGCATACTGCAGAAGGTTTATACACAACTGCAGGTTTCCAAAAGAATGCCATATTATGGGCTTCTTAACGTCCAACCAGCTCCTAGAGGCAAGAAATTCCATTATCAAGATGGTCCAGCTAGAGGCATATAGCGAACAAATAGAGACCCTATCAAAGGGTAGAGCATTGAAATGATCGAACAAGGTACTTTCGCTTCATCGATTCCTAGATTCAAGAGGTATCTTATGTGTAGGTGGGCGAATACAAAACTCGATCTTACCAACGGAAAGCATCAAATACTCCTGCCACAAAATCACCACCTAACTAACCTAATCATCGACAGCGCGCACCGTCAGACCCTTCACGGAGGAACGCAGCTCATCTTAAGTTACATTAGAACTCAGTTCTGGATTATAAATGCAAAGAGTATTGTACAATCCAGAAATCAAAGATGTATAAGTTGTATCAGGGATAAGCAAACCTCTTCACATCAATTAATGGGAAATTTACCGGCAGTGCGCATAACACCATCTCCACCCTTTTCACATTGTGGAGTGGATTATGCAGGCCCTTTTATCACAAAAATGTCGAAAGGAAGAGGCACTAAAACATTAAAGAGCTACAATGCGCTCTTTATCTGCATGGTCACCAAAGCAATCCACTTAGAGCTCGTCAGTGATCTGACCACTGATGCCTTTCTAGCTGCCTATAAGAGATTTGCTGCCCGCCGGGGAAATTGCAAGCAAATCTTTAGCGATAATGCAACCAATTTTGTCGGAGCCAAGAGCCAGATAAATAAAGACTTGCAAGAGGCAATAAAAATGTCAACCAAAATAGCTGCCGAAATAATAGCCAACGACGGCACAGACTGGAAATTCATTCGTCCAGCAAGTCCCCATATCGGAGGACCTTGGGAAACTGGAGTGAAGTCAGTCAAACGGCACCTGAAATGCGTTTTGGGCGAAACTCTCTTAACATACGAGGAGTTCACAACAGTACTCAATCAAGTGGAAGCATGTGTAAATTCAAAACCCATCTGCCAGCAATCTGGCGATCCAACTGCTTTCGAGCCTTTAACTCCAGGCCATTTTCTTATTGGACGTCCGTTATTGGCTCCTCCTGAGCCAGATCTCAGCGACACGGACGTGCATCAAAGATGGAAATTAGTCATGAAAATGCAACAAGATATCTGGAAAAGGTGGTCAATGCAATATCTTTCCCAACTGCAGCAACGCAGTAAATGGGTAACAAAAAGGGAAAATCCTTCACAAGGTGAACTGGTCTTAATAAAAAGCGACAGCTTACCACCACAAAAGTGGTCCCTGGGCCGTATTACAGCTCTTCATCCTGGAGATGGCGGCATAGTGCGAATCGTTTCTGTCCAAGACAAGGATAGCATCAAGAAACGACCACTTGTCAAAATTTGTCAACTTCCACTCAATGTAACCAACAATGAAGAAACATCCACGATTCAATTAAAAGCGATAACAAGGACAATAAGGCTGACTACAGAAAGGTCTAACGAACACTCGGAACTTAAACGATAGGAGTCAAAAGTACATCAAAGAGAAAATTAGATCAGCGCAGGAACACGTCACGCATCAAAACTCCAAGAATAGCACCATGCACTTGGGCGTCAAAATTGTTCACTCTAATAATGTTATACTGGGTAACAATAGGTTTCACTAACGACTACGAAATACTCCAAGCGAAATCTGGACTCTACGTGGAAGATACGCACAAATCAAACGAGGAAATCTTCGCCTACAAATAACGTTTCCAATGAGCGAAGCCCTTGAAGATCAAGGGCTAATTAACAATGCTTGGACACAAATTCAGACCATGTGTGAAGAGACGAAAACATTAACACACCTGACTCATTGTGACTTACTGTTCAACCACATGTGATTTAAAAGAAAAGAGTTGCTTGCAAACATTGACAATGTTCTGGAGATTTTTCAGTCTAAGAGTAGACATAGAAGAGGCCTTCTGGGAAAATTCCTAACTAGTGTACTTGGGGTTAATGATGAAGTCTATAGGGATATAGAGACAATACATCATAACCGACAAGTTTTGTTACTATTATTGAACACAAGAATAAACCAGTCGAATAGTGTCATCTGGGATAAGATGAAGCAATTCGACTCTCGTCTATCGCAAGTGATATCCTCAATTAATGAGATGAAAGGATAGTGCTCCCAGGCAGATCACAATAGAATTAGCATTGAAGTAATATCTACTTACGTCAGTGCTCAAGACTATTACAGCGAAATTCAAGCAAAATACAATAAATGGCTCAGCGTTATACACCAGCATGGATATTTACTGGATATTGTTTCTACACGCGTCGTCAATGAGATCATAAAAAACACCACGAAATCAATTGGTCCGAACTATCTAATACCGAAAACGCCACAAGCTAGGCTGGACTTAATTGTGGAAAACAGCACCGTATTGCTCCATGGATACCTGAACATCGTAGAAAATAATATTTACAGCCTGATGCATGCTACGCCTATACCCGAGAAAATTAACAACAATTCATTTTCTATAATGGATCTAAAAATCTTTACGTATGCCGCTGACTTCAACCAACATACCTACTTCACTTTAGAAGATCAGGCGATGAAATCATGCTCATCCACAAGCAGGGATATTCATCTTTGTACTCCTGGCATCGTACATAACATATCGACGCAATTTACGATCGGCATAGCAAGACCACATGCGATATGAAACAATTTCATTTAACAGGCACTATTTGGAAGGCGTTGACAATGAAGAACAGCTGGTTATACGTAACATCAGAGCCCAAGGTAGTAGCTGTCATCTGCAAGGGTGCAAGAACAGACGTTCTACTCAAAAACACTGGAATTATACGTTTTCACTATGACTGTGTTCTCAAAACTAGAGAAATTATTCTAAAAACCATGTTAGATCAATCAGTGAAAGTAGTGTCCAGCCACGTAGTAGAGACAGTACCATCTAAAACTACTATACATTTCAATCAGCCCCCAGTAATTCTAAAAACAGGCACCTTGATACGGGACGATGAACCGATACCCGACTACACCATAAATTTCGACTTACCTCATCTCGAGACTTTCATGAGAAGAGTGACCACCTATTCTGTAATATCTACGGCGACCATACTACTTTCACTGGCGTTCGTGATGTTAGCATGCTACTACAGGAAGGAAGTTAAAAAAATATTCACGCAATGCAGGAAGACCAAGAAGAACTACCACAAGACCCAGGAGAACGCTGATCATCCCAAGTTCTCTGAGGACTACAATCGAGTTCTAGCATCTGTCGCCCCCAGCATGTTCACATGTGAACAAATAATATCAACCGAACTACCGTAACCCAATTCTGATGCAATGGTCAAATCATCAATTTCTACCTTTGACGCAATAATTAAATTATTTTAGGTGCATTTCCCCATAACACGATTGTCGGTCACTTGCCCAGCAATTTCTTTTTTATACAATGGAAATGAAATTGCTGAAATCGCTAAAAAGGCTGATCGACATTCTTTTTACTGTTCATTGTTATGAGGAAATGCACTACGTAGAATAACTCTTCTTTGATAAGTAAAAATTGTATATATATATGATAGGGCTACAAATATAGTTTCAGTGATATTTTAATAACCATTTCAAGTCGTTTACTTTCACTCAAGCAACTAATCTTGTTTTACCCCCTACCAAAGGTAAGGTGATCAAGATATATCTACCTTCTATAGCACTTGACTATCGTACAATGTGTGTAATCCAATTTTTTAGAGATCGGTTCACTCCATGTTTTGTGAATATTTCCGCGAACCTATGTAGAAGATCATTATTAAAGGCGCCTTCTACATCGATGAAAACAGCCGGAGTAGGTTGTTTAAAGAGAGCCGTCTCAACGGACTTTCCCTTTAAGTACGCATGTTGGTGCTGTGATAGTCTGCTTCTGGGGATGGAGCGTCTCAGCTCTCAGTCACAGATGCGTTCTTAGGTTCTAAGTCAGAATGAAGTCAAGCTTATAGGCCTATACGCTTTTGCAGTGGAGTAGTCTACCCGGCCTGCCTTCGGTATAAACACAACACGGTCTTCTTGCCACAACTTCGGTGTATAGCCTATTTTGATGCATGCCCTAAAGAGAGTGGTTAGGTTGCTAATCAGAGGGTCACCCGAGTACTGAAGGAGGGCTGGGAAAATGCCGTCCTTGCCTGGGGAATTGAGCGGTTTGAAAGAGTCTACTGCCCATTTGACCGATTCGTCCGTGCCGAAGTCAACTTCTCCGTCTCCGAAAGTGGTATCATTACGAAGGATTTCCGTACACCGTGGAGCTGAGAGGCTCTCATCTGGACCATCGTGGAAGTGTTCGAATAACAAGATTTCCAACGATTCTCCAAAGGAGGAGGCCCGCATTCCGTCGCTATCCGCGAGGAGTTCGGGCTTAATTGGTATCTTGGATAGGAATTTCTTAAGTCTTGACGTCTCATTTACCCCGTCTACGTTTTCGCAGAAGAGTTGCCATGACTTTCTTTTAGATTGACCATTCGTTTGCGTCATTAGAACTTTTGGCTTTATTGTATAGCCTGCGCACAATTTTGCGTATATTCTTTAGCTGGCGCGTCAACCAAGGGAGGACAGAATTCAAATCTGCCCGTCTAATCGGAAGATTTCCAACGATTCTCTAAAGGAGGAGGCCCGCATTCCGTCGCTATCCGTAAGGAGTTCGGGTTTAATTGGTATATTGGATAGGAATTTCTTAAGTCTTGACGTCTCATTTACCCCGTTTACGTTTGCGCAGAAGAGTTGCCATGACTTTCTTTTAGATTTGCGAATTTCATATTTATACTGGCGCAATATGTTTTCGGAGATTGACCATTCGTTTGCGTCATTAGATCTTTTGGCTTTATTGTATAGCCTGCGCACAATTCTGCGTTTATTCTTTAGTTGGCGCGTCAACCAAGAGGGGACAGAATTCAAATCTGCCCGTCTAATCGGGCACGAGTCCCCTATCAATATTCGCTTTAGAAATTAATTGAGCGTTGGTCGTATTGGTGAGCCTTTCAGTGAGTACGTGTTCTCCCAGTTGGTTCTGGTACGGTTTCTATAGGTCACTGGGTTACCAACCGTGATATTTAACTCGAAGCGTATGTAACGGTGGTCGGACAGTGAGACCTCTTGGGAAACCTTCCAGTTGTGAACATGCGACGTTAGATGACTAGTTGCTGGACATAAATCTAAGACCTTCTTTCGACTGCGTGTTAAAAAGGTTGGTTCATCGCCTTTGTTATTTGCATGCATGTTAGTGGTAACAAGAAATTCAAGAAGTAACTCCCCTCTGGTATTACAGTCGGTGCTACCCCAGATCGTGTGATGGGAGTTAGTATCGCACCCGATTAACAACTCCCACGATGTTTGCCATCTCCATGGATTCTGGTGGTTGATCCGAGTCGAAGGAGGTATCAAATAGGTGACAGGTGTGTCATGACCATCACCAATTTTTTTTTTAATTTTAAATAGAGAGGGCCTACGAAAACAACAATACAAATTAAAATTTTTGCCTATTATTGCATACTTCGCAAGTTATAGCATTTTATATTTCGAAAAAATATTGTCCTGGTCTTCTTTAAAAAATTACATATTTTGCTATATATTTATGCCAGAATAAAGAAATACACCGCTTGAAAATTAGGATTTCAAGATATCTGAAAAAATAACAAATTGAAAAATATATGCGAAAAGGGATACAATGGATAAGGATTATATCCGTTATCCTTCAATATCCCGCAAGACATACTTTTGAATTCATTAATTTTTATTTTATTTTCTACCGCATATTATCCACTAAAGCTTATAAAAATTTCGACTTGAGATCTTAACGGGATCAGGGAGTAAAAAATCATGAAAGCCTCACAAATCATGCATTTGCTCATAATAAATACTTAGTTTTTGATAATTTCATGAAAGTTAGGAAGTAATTCACTGCCCCCCCCCCCGCCTGCCACATTGGTGTGCCCTTGCCTGTAGAGAATCTGCGGAAGGCCATTTGAGCTGAACTCTAACACAGAAGTTCGTTTAACAACAACCTGAATCGCAAAAGCTTGGCAGCGCGCAAAGCCAATAGAACACTTGGAAACCGATTTATGTAAAAGAATGATAAATGATATTACTCATGTGTATGAAGCACTCAGAAGAAATGACTGTTGGAACAATGTTTGAGAAGATATATTCACAAATATAACTAGAGCTTCACCGTACGCAGATATAGGTATAAGTATAATGAGCGCAAGTTATAATATCAGCTATAACAAAGGGCATACGCTACGCCATATGCAGATCTCAAATGCGCTAGGCACACGTTCGAATAATTTTTCACAAATATTAACGTGTAAACGGGCGTAGGCTGCGCCATACGTAGATTCTTTAATTTTCTGGAACCAACTATTGACTCCATATCGGGACCTGAAACAAAATAAAAAATACATATATTTAAACGAATTCGTTTTTCCATATTTGCTGGTAAACCATAGCCAACTGACACAATTGGAGGCTCCATACAAAGGGCAATCCCCGATATATCTGAAGCACCCTGATCTTTGCTAACATCGATGCACAGTAGAAACTAGCGCCCAACAGCCCGATCTGGATCATGATCACACTTTTCCAAAAAAAAAATGTTCAAACCTTTTCAAACCTTTCTGGAGAGTATGGAAAGCATCCGAAGCAGCTATAGACACATAGATATTTTTGCATTTGTAACCGGTTCGTATCCAAAATCCATACTGAGCGAAACCACATTAGTACCATTACTAAATAATACCCTGAGGCGTGGGTAAACTACCAGGGTGACGGCGGACAAAATTGGTGCACCATGACGTCGATTCGCCGCTACTCTCGGTTTTTACGACACATAGCTGGAAAAAAATCCTGTACTTGTTTGTTTTACTTGTTTTACTTGTTTCTTCTTTGGAAAAGCGCACCAAAATTATAGTCCTATCTATAATTAATTATTTATCAACAAAAGAGAAAAAATTTAAACTTTACACGCCATTTTGCAACATTGGAACAACTTGAACTTTTTTTGCCAGAACCAGAGGGAACCCTTGATCTAGTTTGTTACGGAAGGTTCTTAACAACTTTTGTTTTTGAAAAAAAACAATGCTTTTGAATAGTTCAAGATAAAAAAACAAAGGAATTAAATGTGTGCTGTAAAAAGTCTCAAATATTCTATTTTGTTTCAAGGTGGGACTCTGTGGATCCCTCTTTAGCGAGATCCAAACCCACAATCTATCTCTTTCCGGAATATACTCCCTCTAAGCTATAATTGGTCTACTTTATGTTATCTTTCTTTTTAGGGGAAAAGAGCAGAGATAGCTAATATTTACGCGATATTCTTCCACAGAGAGTTGTAATAACTTGATAAAAATACCGAGGAAACGCACACGTATATAAACAAGAGGAGTAAAATCATGAAAAATACTCATCAACGGAATTTTACTTTTGGGCACTTATCCTTGTGTCTCTTTGGAGTTGACATGTGATATTTGCAGATAAATTGCAGGAAAATTCAAATTTCAGAGAATACGCCTCAAAGCGTTCACGTTTGAAGGAAGATATCTGGAGGATATGAGTAAATGTAACAAATTAAATTTCCAGTTGACAGTTTTACAAAAGAGTTTTACGAAGTAAAAAATAAATCATCAAAAATATCATTTCGTATACCTATATAAAAAAAATATTTATACAGAAGAAAATGTTGTGAAGCCGTTTTGATTTCTATTACGTTTCTGACTGACACTAAATAGCACCGACAGCGAGTGTGTTAGTGAGAGATTAGGATGTGCGGTGACCATCCATACTTCCATGATTATGTACCAATTCTTTAGAAGTCTTTTATGTTTTTCCGTCGAATATATCAGCGTAAGTCCAGTAAACCTTACCGCCACTCCAAAAAGTATATAAGATACAATGCTATACGTCCTGGTCCATAATAAAAAAAAAGAGGAAGTTCGTTTTAAGCTTCTTAGCACCTACCTAACTACAAAAGTATCTAATGCACTTTAAAAAGTAATGAAAAAAATCTCAAACAGAAAAGTTGAGTTAAAATGCAAAGATGTTATTTACAAAACCAAATTTCATTGTAAATTGCCAAGCAATACAGTAATATTCTGCAGATTTTCATTTACGAGAAAGCCTCAGGTTTTTGATATTCTCTCGAAGGCAATATACCTAAAGAGATAAGCCAACGCAATTAAAAACAGCAGCATCAGCAACGGATAAATCATAATTTTTTTAGACTTTTTCCAGATAGGATCCTGTACAAAAGTTGACTCTGTGCGTTCTGAAAGGTATCAATTTATCAATACCTGGCAGAATTCCAAGTTAAAAACTTTTCCGTCTTTAGTCGTTTAGTAAATCGATGGATGGCAATTAGGGCACTTTAGATAGTCATTAAAGGAGTGAAATAGGTATTTGTCCCTTCTATTTATATTTATTTGTACAGATGTATGTGTATCTATCCTTGGCAGAGCTTAATGTAAGAGTTGTATAAGTCATTTACGTTTTTATACTTCTTGAGAACTTTATCGAACATTCCTGAACTTATGTTTAATTATAGATGCCTGGGCTGTAATTAAACCTAATTGAAAAGTTCATTTACAATAATCCAGAAATTTTCAAAGTGATCAGTGGTTTGAAGAAGGAAGTTGCTCACATGGATACCTTACCTTTACCTGGAGTAGACAACAATGCTGACTGGCAGATTTGCCCGACTGTGTGCTTGTTTGACGGTTTGACACGCGGTCTGTCAAGCGGGTGGAGGAACAAAATCAAGTTACCCCCTGTCTACACTGGCTATGGAAAATTGCTTACCATATTTTATGGTGAAGCCCGTCTTGGAAAATAAATTTGATGTGGGCAAATTATGTTATGACATTGACTGCGATCAGTGGATTGATTGCAGTAAAGAATTTGGAGCTCGCCGAGTTAGAAGAGATGAAAAAATTAAGAAAACTAATATACACCTTTATAGTTCCACAAGCAGTTATTTGTTCCGTAAAAATTAATTAACTTAATTAGTTCCGAACGCGTTAGCTTCATTTCAGCCATTTTGGTTATAAACGTCAAATTTGTGGTAAGCAATTTTCTTGGACATATATGGTACGCCATGAATTATTGCCATGGCTACACGGTCTGCACTGGAAATTCCGTAGCAATAACATATGGTAGGCCTTAATTTATGGCCAGTGTAAACAGGGGGTTAGTTTGATTTTTTGGAGACGGGCTACGTGTTTCACAACATATTGTACCGTGTAAAGCGATGTTTGTCACGCATTCGTCATTCTTGAGTGAACTCTACTGAAGAAAACTTAAGAATTCTTGCAGCTCTTGATATGTGTTCCTGTACTGATGTTGGAAAATATGTTTGACAAGTGTGAAGAAAAAGGTTTCGTGTGCGACACATCAATTTGGACAACATGTTCGCCGTGTATGGCCCCTTTAAGGGAACCAGTATTGTTGGCGAAGAGGGAAAGCAAAAGCGACCAAGTATATAACCGCATACATTGCCTGCAATGATGGAAACAGACGGGGAAACATTACAAGCCTAGGCACCGATCTTACAACCAACTACTTCAGGAATATCATAACACCGACAGTATTCACCATAATCAATAAAAGAACGTAAAAATATTTAGATAAACAAATTGATGCACATGAACCAGCACAAACAAAGTAAGGCAACAAAATAACTACACAAACCAAAGAACGAATAACTAAATAAGCGCAAGGAAACCTGTCTACATATATCAAGCATATGCACTACCCGCAAAAGCTAGCTATCCATATATACAAATAAAGCAAAAACATACTAGCTAACAAAATAACTCAAAATTAAGATTTTTATATAATTCTTATAGGAACCATGTCTTTTTATCACCAAACCTAAGAACCCCAAACAAATGAAACATAGCAGAGTAAGTTAAATGTAGAAAATACCTAACCCCATCAGAATGCAATAAATAGCGCAGAGAACTATCACCGACTTACCCCACGGTACCTTATCAAGGATAAGTGTAATCTGAAGGCGCTATAAACCGAGTAAATAAATAATATATAAGAAACCAGGTTAACCTAAGTACATAAGGAATGATAATAAGAAAACGAACAAATGAAAGATGATTAAACGCAACAACAACCAGATGCAATATAGCAACAGTTAGTAAAATTAGCGCAACATAGGCAGCACCAAGCATACAGGGACATCAGGCTAATAATAGCAATGGGCATACGATAGTTGCTAGTACACAGAAAAGTTGATTTAGCAACAGCAGCATAGCACTAGCCAACAAATTACATAACTCGAAAATATTTTTAATAACAATCTGGAAGCAGCAGAAGTATATATATGAAAAATCGGTAAGCCACAATAATAAAGTGAGGGAGACATCCAACAATGGATAATCGCGATCCCACGTAGAGTTGAATCAATCGAGAGTCCACAGTATCCACAATATAGTGGATAAGTTGAAAAGGCACCCAATAACCTGTAAAAATAAATATCCTAAGCAAAGCATAGTATCCGAGATGTAAACAAATTAAACATATATATAAAAACTTATCTAAATCAAATTCCCACATAGGATCAATAACAATAGCCTGCACAAGCCAAATTATTTTAAATAAAAATCCCACCAAACGTTAAATGAATTGCACCAAGTAAGAAATAGAATAAAATGAAAACTAATTTAAAGAAAACGAGTAATCACACGAAACAATTCTCAAACACTATAAAACAGAGATCTGTCAACAGCTGCAAGCAAATCTTAGAATCAAAATGGCTTCACTTAGAAGCATCTTCTTTTACATACGATAATATGAAGCGTGGTGACATAACCCAATGAGCTTCAACCGGACGAGAAGTGAAGCTGAAGTTGCACCCACACACGAAAATGAGCAGCCCACATGCCGCAATTTGAAGCAGAATATCTACTCAATAGGTTTGATAAGAAGAATCCGGGACCATACTTTAGATTAGAATTTGAAATTTAATTAGAGATTTAAGGGGTAAAAATGTAGGTATTATTTAGGTTATTAGGATATCAAGTTCCAAATTTGGAGTGGTGTGGATTTAGTGGAACTATGGTTTGGGATTTTAAAAGATTTAACAGAAAGTTGGAAGGCGAGAACGAAATAATGAATAATATAGATAGGAAGTCAACCGACTCAATACGATATTACTATGAACATAGATAGTCTAGGTATAAGATGCACGAATACTGAAAATTATTAATAAGTAAATATATAGACCCTCAACCCAGAAAATATGAGCAAAGAAATTTGTACATATAAATCCTCCCCACTTACTTAGGTTTCAGCAGCAGTAATGAAAAAGAGCTGAAAAAAGGTTAGAATAGAATACATATACATACATATGCATAGAAAAATACATATTCAACGCATACATATAGAATTTCGTATACAAAACACAAACTAGAGAGTGATCACACACTCATTAAATGATTAAAAACCGCTTATGACGCTCTGTGGCGAGAGCAGAAAACTTTCTGGTAACACCAGACAGGTAGCCTACACGGCACAAAATGCAATAAGAAACATTGCAGAAATAGGAAAAATCGGCAGAGGCATATTCGCTAAATATCCCAAAAGCCCATTTATGTTGAGTTCCAACTTTGTTACATTTATCGGGACGTAGTAAAATTATACTCAGCGCATACAAAAAGTACTAAAATAATACAATAAGATATATACTTACCGACTGAATATATGCACTAGTAAACTTCCCCACATGACGAAATAAATAAGATAACATTACAGCAACATGAGGTACCATATAAAAAATTTAAAAGTTTTTTAAATTTTTTTTTAAATTTTTTTGAAAATTTAAAGTTTTTTTCCAAACTTGAATAACACAGACAGACAGAACGAAAATAACGGACAATAACAATGGTGAATAAAGAAACATACTTCTGAACATTACAATGAACCATGAAACACCCCCATGAGCTTGTGAAGCGGAGGTCTCTGAGGACAGTCGCCAAAGTCGAAATTGTTGGCTTCATCAACAAACAGAACCTTGTTATACTGAAAAAATATTAGAGTTAATATGTATTAAGAATTTTTAAAAAAAAAGTTTATTTATATAAAATTTTTTTTAGAATTTAAGAGGTTTAAAATTTGATTCATTAGTATTAAGGTAAACAGAGGCTGGTTCAACCATCACAAGGCCCTAGGCACATAATCAGAAACAATAGCATCCAAAACTCTTAGTGCTGAAACGCATCAGTAAGGTACTAATATATCACGGTGAAGAAACTACCACCATGCAATGATGGAAAGTAGTTTACCATCTGATTGCACAACGCTTCGCCAACCAACGGTCCCCACAGTACATAGTGCTGTAGATCTATGGATATGGGCGGTGAAGGACACCAGGCAAAATACCAAGCACTATCAAATTTTTTATATAAAAAGCCTTTCCAGGTTAGTGTTTTTAACTTCAAATTATTATCGGTCAGGAATAACAGGTAAAGTTGGCTTTTTTCGTAAAATGTCATAACTGATTCGTTCCAAATTTAACATAACTAAACTTTTTTTCTCATTGCCTTCACGAGTAAACTTCTTGGTCTCTCCTTTCGATACTGTTTTCACAGTGGAGCCCTATTTTAGTTTTAATCTTAAGGATCAAAGGGTCGACAGCTCTTATACATATTTTGTGCATACAAGTTTCCTTTTCTTTATTAAACTTTGCAAATTCTGGAAAGAATCCAATTTTATTTAAGTATTATTGATTATTAGTGGTTCGGGATTTAGCATGGAATCAATCTTTGTTTGAAGTGTAGCATTGTTCGTTTGTGAAAAGACTTCTGTTCGATTTCTAAACATTTTAAATTTGTTTTGTTTGGTTCAATGCGATGATTCCACTTGAGGCACGTATACTGTGTGTAAAAATGACTTGTGAATTTAAAACTCTGTCTTGTTTTGCTTGGCTTTTGCTTCCGGATATATTCAGCCTAATAATGTGAGAAATGTATTTGATAGTTCTCATTTCACAATTGAAATATTTTGCCATCGTGGACTTGAAATTCAAAATTGTATTCTGAAAATTGTGTTTAACTATTTAAGTTTTTGTGCTAATTAAATTCAAATGCCATTCACAATATTTTCTGTGGTAGCTTTAATTAGTTTTGTAACTCAAAGTCATTCAAAACCAAAGGCAATTTCGATTTTTTCATAAATGGATGCAAGAATCACAGAGTGTAAAATGAATCAATACACCCTTATTCGGCAGTGTGTAAAAAACAGCGTGCTTAAGTTATTAAAATATGTAAACATTTCCCATCAGAAAAAAACACGTAAATTTCTCTCTGTAACACACAATATTTCTAATTTCCTTAAAGCTACTTGGAATTCCTTCTTTCAAAATTTGCATTCAAAATTACCTGAGCAACAATTAATTATATGAAGAGTGATCTGATTTGGTTCTAGCACAGATCCTGCCATAACTTTTGGTTGGGTTTGAGTATGTGGATAATACTCTTCACCGACTTCCGAAAGGGAAATTTCACCGACGAAATTTCTTTTAGGACTGTGTAGAGTTTTTTTTTTTTTGAAGATATGTGGATGCTTACATGCCTACACTGTCTGGATGGAGTCAATAATATTGCGGAGTACTTTCTGGTGCGTTTGCCCATTTTTCTCCAGGTGCAGAAATTTTGAATTTCTTGCTATGCGATTAATTAAAAACCAACCACAACAGAATCTACTGCGCTTCGTCAAGAGTATAGAAAGATGGACTTAAATACACGAAGTTGGAGAGTACAGTGCACCTCCTTAAATCTTTATCCGTAAAAACGATCAGCTGCCCAACTAAAATGGACAAAAGTAATGTTTTATTTCACGTTCTTCTAATATAAATTTAATTTATAGCAAGCACTTTTATTCCATACTCATATAATTATTTTTCTTATTTTGATTTTTCAAAGTTTCTTTTGACGTATTTTACATATTATTAACATTTCTCAAGAATTCTTTACATAAATGTCAAAGATAGAGATTACTCTATAGGATTTTTTACCGGGTTAAACTTGTATTTGCTGAAGAAGGAAGTTTTTTTGGATTCTCCGGTATATAGCAAAAGCTGCGGGCGAATACAGGTTCGATTCGTTTCGAATGAATCTGCTTTTTTTATAATTTTTTAAAAAAATTTTAATAAAAAATTTGTTTTCTTCTATTGTTCTCAATTCTTTCATTTTTTCATTTCTTTTCTTTGTTCTAATTTTTTTCATTTGTTTTTGAAGTTACTCAATTTCGCTATTTGGGACCTGTTGATGAAACAAACCAAGACTTGAAACTTGTCACCCAAAGTATAACGAGTTGTGTAATGAAATAACAATTTAAAAACTTTTTTTAGCTTTTGCTATATATCGAAGAATTCAAAAAAAGTTCCTTCTTCAGCAAACATAAATGTCAACGTCTGAGTGATTGTTTACATAATTTTTCAAAAATAATCAAAAAGTACCATATAAACGTCAACGCTACTACACAACAACTATACCTACTTTACTTGACCTATGAAAACAATTTCAAAAAGATCTCCTACTGCGTGCAGATGTAGAAGCTTATTCCACTTCTTCATATACTGGCCGTGACAATGTCAAGAAAAGTTTCGTATAGGGAAATTGCGTGTAGGTCAAAGCTATACTTCTATGTAGTACACTTGTTGCATTTTCCGATTTTATAAAAGGATTTCTGTCATAAAACTTGTGCGCTAGACACAAACACGTCTCTATAAAACTCAAATTGGGCACCTCAATAGCCGGCGCTTAAGTCCTCAACGTCATGTTCTATGTTCTGTTCGGCAGAAGAGGGAGAAGTCAAATATTGACAGCATTATACAGATATGCTGAAAGATACAAATAGAAGATACTTCTGGTCGACAGACATGTATGTAGTCCACATAACAACGGAAAGCATGATATCTGTAAATAGTCAGACAGACAGACAGTCAACTGACTGACACCATCCTTCCGATTGAAAAAGTAGAAAGCCCTCTATGGGATATTTTTTGTGGGTGGGATAGGGGTTGTTCCTTAAATTCTGTATTCCTTTCACACATACAATTACCTGCAGAAGAAATCATGACAGGTTTTCAATAATTTGGTTCTTTTCACCATAGATACAAAATCTCAGATAAGAAAGAATTTAATGAAAGAAACGTTAGGGAATTTGAGTTCCTTCCAACTACCTAATATACTCATACAAAAATAGATTTCATGAAAAGGGTGGGTTAAGTCTATAGTGTGCCGGCAAAATGGGATGAGCTAGTTATAGACATATGCTTGCATAACTTGAGCTTATCCTCCAGATGCTATCATGTTGACAGAGTAGTTATTTAACAATATGTCGACTTACTATTTTGTTTGTTTGTTTGTTCATTTATTTAGGGGAATGTAAGTACCCAGTCGGATATTTTAGGTGCAATATAATGCCTTCTTTAATTACTTATAAGGGTAGTCTTATACATAACGGCGGGACTGGAGGTCATGTATATACTATCCATCTCCTTTCTCAAAGATGTACTTAAAGAAGTCATTCTTGTACACCGCCTTATGGAAAGCGTGCTTTTATAGACCAGATTAACACAAGCTCGCTGTAGTGATACGTATAATAAATAAACGGTCAACAATACATGCTCTTCATCATTAAGTCGATAGTATGTTAAGCTAATCATAAATCAAACACCGCATATAATAATATGCAATGCAACATAGAAACCTAAAATAAAATAATATGTAGACGGTTTTTAAGACATGCTTAGAAACGTCAACGACAACATCCATAGCCTTATTATTAACAAGAATGCACGTGCGATTAAATGCTAAAGTCATACCTTGAAAAGTCAACATACAGCAGAAGTAGCCTTCTCAAATTGTGCCTACTATCATGCAAAGAGATTTTGTTAAGAATCAACGGAAAATCAACATCCGCGTTTAAAAGTTGATGAACAAAAGTTACATCGGCAACTATGTGACGTTTCTCAAATGAGCGCAAATTCAAAAATTTCAAGGGTGGAGGAATTAATTAATTATTCCCGGTTAGGTTTTTGAGAGCAAATCATAGAAAATTGATAATATCGATGTATGTACAGTAAAAAGGAGTCTTGAGCTGGCTAGCATATTCAAGAAGTAGTCCCACAAAGCATTTGCGCAAATGCAATGTTATGGTGGTATTCGAGAGCTCATGGGACCATCCTTTTCCAAAGCCCAGGATATAACAACTCTTTCATACCATGTAGCTTATGTGTGGAGATAAAATTTAATCTGTGGTCACATTTGACACCCAAGTAGCAGACAGAGCCTACACGACGAATCGGGGAATCCGAGAAACCCTAATTATAAGTGTTTGGTGTCTGATTCCTATGGAAAGTCATAACCTAGATATTGAGTACCAAATTATACCTTTTGCCCCAAACGTAAAATTTGTGAAAGTCACTCTTACAATCATTAAATGATTTAATCTGAGCGAAAAGCTTCAAGTGGTCAGCATAAATCAAGACTTTGCAGCGCCCCACGACAGATACAATGTCGTCAGCATATAGAATAAAGAACAACGGTCCCAAATGACTCCCTTGAAGTACGCCAAACGAAGCCCTCAAGACTCTAAAGATGGAGTTGCGGAAACTAACTATATAAGACTCCCGCCATTTTAAGAAACCCGTACTTTTCTATTTTGAACAGTATCACGGAGTGAGATAACTTATTGAAGTCTGTATTAATACAATCTGTCTGGTAGTCTTTTGCAAAGCCATCAATGGTATCTGACACAAATTACAGCAAGTTAGAGATTGTAGATCCGCCCGAAATAAACCCATGTTGGTTTGAAGATAGCTAATACTTGCAGGAATTTGATAGCTGAGAATAAATGATTGATTCGAATGTAATAAGCTGTGCACTGATTAAAAACACTCTGAGTCCATTTTAAATTATATATGTTGATCGTACAGCGAGTGAATTCAGACTGCTCATTAAGCTATCGATAACAAAGACCGATCGTTATCTAACTGTCTAGCTTGAAACTAATGATTATTAAAGTAATTAATAATAATATTTCATTTATGTGTGTTATAATTTCAAACACATACAAGATAATTTTGCGATTGGACTATAGTTAGAAATTTTACTTTTACCACCTTTTTTGTGGATAGGTATAAGAAAAGGATTTTTCAATAGTTGGGGGAAACAACCACTATGGAGCGAACTTTGGAAAATATTTCTCAGTGGAGCTCCCACAGAAGGATAGCATGACTTAAATAAAATATATTAAAAAACTTCTAAAATAAGTAACTTTTGTAAATAAAATCCACTAAAAGAAACAAATATTTTTTTCTTTCTCAGTGATATATATACACAAGAAAAGTTTCATTGCAAAATAAGAAATGCTACAACTTAGACTAAATCTTAAAAGATTGGGCATCCATAATTAATTATAATCGCAATTGTCTAACTACAACTCCTGCCCAAACGTTTAAGATTTAACCTAAGCTGCAGCATTTCTTATTTTGCAATGAAGTTTTGCAGTTCTTTCTTTTATGGCCATTAGTGCTCTGTTGTAAATATTTTACTCATAGGATATCATTTTCCACAACTCATCATTCCGCGCAATCCCGTGAAGTAGAACAGTTCACTCAAGCTACATCTGATCTCCAAAGCTTTCTCCGCTTAATTGAAATAAACATTGTTTATAAAAAATGTTTAGGTATCACAGTGCATCGTTTAAGATATCTCTCATATCTGTTGATGTCGGGTCTAAAGTTGAATAAAAAGTGGACAATCCCCCTTTTTGAAACTAAGTAATTAACACTAACAACTAATTAAATGTCTTAGATTTGTTTAAATAGCTATAAATATACTGATAAATATTATTATTATTATTATGATTAAAATTGAAGTAATTCTTAGTTCGCTTCCATCACGATTTTTCAAAATCATAAAATAATCAATACATCATTCGACAGTAAATCAATTCGATTTTCACGATACCGAAAATCGAAATAGGCAGAGGGCGTCACTTTAAATTTGATACACGTTTCAGTCTATAATGTAATGGGACTATCTATCTCACTGTCTTGAAGCAACAAGGCAATAAGGACAAAAGAGGATATTGTGGGCTGCTTTATAAAATAAAGGCTTTGGCTTTGCCCTCTTGGGAAAATATTCCAGTGTCGAGATAGACGAATAAATTGACAGCTAACTAAAAATATCGCTCTAATATATACCAATGAATTCATTAATATGAAGCAATAGAAACATAACGATATAGATACATCTTTTACAAACTAGAATATCTTCATCCTGATTCAGAAGTGTGTCCTCGAGTTAAAAGCTGTAAACTCGAATTAAGATGAAGATAAAAATTATTATTATTTTCCCAACCCAAAAAAAGTTTTTTATCGAATTGATAAATTCCCTTAAATATAGTACAATAAAAACTAAATAGTTTTACGACTCATCTCCTCATAAGCCTCTCTAAAATTTAAATTGATATCCTTACTTTGGTTGCCATAGCTACAAAAGGTTTTAGAAGAATGGGAAAGTTGAAAATTTGTCAACGATGAGGACGATGAATAGGCGTCGTAATTTTTGCAACTCAAACAGATAAGAAATTCATTACACCCTGGACTAAAGCAAATAAAATGAGAAAAATAAAACATTTGAAGTTTATTTTCCTGCTCCACAAACGATATTACTTGGGGCGAGCTTCCTGGTTCCTGCCGAAATGTATTCACGAAAGGTAATTTGCTGATTCGGAGGCGTGAGTTAGTTTATTACCTTGACTAAGCACACAATGGATGAGAGTGCTTTTACGATCCCTTGATTACGAGAAAAGTGCTTATTTAAAAGCCACAACATTCTATTTTATATATCCGTGCCGCGTAAAAATAAACACATATGTAATGCTGGTTCGCCAATGTCCATTAGTGACGTTTTATGGCAAATTTTCATAATCTCTCATGGTTTATGCTGGAAAAATGAAGCCACGCTTATTTCAACTTTTGTTTCTATTCTTGTTTGATACCCTTACTAGGTTAACTTTCACCCTTACAGAGGAATGTCAAAGATTTTTCTGTTTAGTTTCCAGTAGTGTGGTGTAGTTTTAGTAGTTCCTTAAATTAAATCTAATCTAAACTAAGGACGCATGTTGCCTTTCATTTGACAGGAAGTTTTTAAAAACATAGTTATGTTTAGATTAGCGGAGGATATAAAAATTGTTCGCATATGTATAAACGCGCTTTTGATTGGTTCCTTTCCTAAAATATATTTTAATAATTTGTTGCCTTGCTATTCCTTAAGCAGAAATATATTAGCTGGGTTAAATTCTCTTTGCAGTTCTGAATAAGCCAAAGCACTCTCAAGGATTCTGAGTCTGACATCTGAGAGTCCTGGAAATAGTTTTGCACATGTACTGAAATATCTTCGTTTGTGCAATCCACCACTAGCACTCTTTTCTAATATTTAAGGGTGGGGCGTGGTAAGGGGAAACAAAACCAACAAATCGGAGATGGTTGGGGTCCAAGGTGAAAACCTACTATAATGAAAAATTAAATATAAGAACCAGTAGAGGGCACATAAATGAGCCCTGAAGGCAATACACATATGTAACCGTACAAAAGAATTAAGAGTTCCTTTAATTACAGAATACAAGTTGGGAACGACTTAAAAGATATTCAAAGAATAGCTTGAAAAAGTCAAAAAGGAAGAGTACGACCAACTTACGTCCCTTATAACCACACCAAAAACTTTGTGTGATTTGAAATAAAACGGTTTAACCATTGAGTAACTGATAAGGAAACTACATATCGAAACTCGCGAAATGTATTAGTGTGCTGTGTTTGTGTTTTTTTCGTCATGGCAGCAGTGAAATCGTGCCATTTTAACAATCCAAACTGATGTGTAAAATAAAAATGGGTTAGCGCCCTTTACTTTAGATAAATATATATATTTAAAAAAAGGTCGCGAGTATTATAAAACAAGATGATATATTTTTTAAATATATTCATTTGCCTAAAACCGATTTTCTCCGGGTAATTCGGTGATTCTTTCTGCAACTTTGCACCACACAACTCACCATGTTAAATTAATAGCTTAACAGCTTTCATTTCACAAAACACTGAACGCAATCAAATTATACACTTCAAGCTTCTGAAACAACGCAATTGCAAATATATAATATTTATTAAAATCATTAAATCTTACAAAGTTTCAGTGAACTCCTGGAAATGCTTACTTTCAGAAACCTCAAGGCAAGTTCGACCAAGTTCAATCCCACTGTCAATGAGTAGCTCATTCTTCTACGCTGTATTCGCACGATACCTCGGTTCCTTGTTAGACATTGTAATTTTTCAAAGACCTTTAATAAAAATAGGTTGTAGAGTTTAAATACCGTACATCCGACTCCAGCTGTTTTTTTTGTCCAAGTATTACTTTGCAATTTTTTATAGCGTACGTACAGAAAAGCTAACAATGTACGTGTTGGACGGATTCAACTTTTTCCTAATCATTACAGCTCCTGCAGACATCGTTCGCCAAGATTTTCTGTCTACTAGCATGGTCTCCTATGGCGCAACAATGACTTGTTATGTTCCCTGCCATATTCCTGGTATCAGTTCTACTATATCATTAAGGAGTTCTTTTCTCTTGTTCTTGTCATATGTAGTTCAGACTATAATTGCTGCGTCAGGTTTTTCTGTTGACCAACCAGAGGCTTGCCTTTTTATAGGCGCCCATGATAATCTCCTTTTTTAAAACTCCAAAGTTGGATCCTCATATAAGCTACCGCTGATGAGCTATCCATTTGAAACCCCTTTTCAGCCAACTCATCAGCGATCTCTTTGTCTTAGATATCCTTATGGTTAAAGAAAGTAAATATGGCTTTGTGTAGCTTAAGAAACCTGATTTAAGGTCCATCAACATTAAATTATTTGAAACCGGAAGCTACTAAATAAATTCAGCTCTATCAAAGTGTTCAGCGAACAAAACAAAGGAACAAATTGAATAAGTCCCACATAAATACGCAAAAATTTCACCAGTGGCATATTTCATAAAACTAATAATTAGTCTAATAATTGCTATCAAATTTACCAATAGTTTTCAGATTATTAATTCAATTGTGTTTCATAAATATTTGTCGCACACTAGTAAGTTATTACTCCACCGTAAATAAGTATTAGTGGAAAATTAATAGTGCACGAAGATTCTGTTTCATATTCTGTTTCATTTCTTGTACTAATAAGTAATAGAATTTTTTTTATTAATTCTATTACGTGGGTAAGACTACGCTAATTCGAAAACTGTGTTTAGTCAGATGGTGTTGTACATTCGCGAAGGATTATGTTGAGGAAAACCCGAGCTTTTTCAACTTTTCAATAAATGCAATTTATTTCAAACTCAAAACTTTACATATATGCTTTAAACTAACTTTAACTTTAATTTTAAAAAACAATCTTGATTCGTCAGATAAACTTCGACGAATTTAATTAATTTACTGATGGATGAATACGTGTGCCTCAAGAAGCCGTAAAATAGCTCCGAATGTTTTGATGGGCTGCTTTCCCCTTAGTTTTAAGTGGATAAAAAATGGTCCACAGAAATCCACGCCAGAATTGACGAAAGGCCGGTACGGCTGAGCCCTCTCTGCTGGCAAGTTTTCCATCATATGCTGAATAGTTTTACGTTTGACCCGAAAACATCTTATGCATGCGTGGACAATTTTTCTTGCGATGCTGGTACCTCTAAGAGGCCAAAGCCAAAAGCTTTGTCGGGATATAGCAAGTAGACTCTTTGGGCCAGCGTGCATATTTTTGAAATGCAAATGAGTAAGTAAAGATTTTGTAACGGGATGAGATGCTGGTAGAAGCACGGATGCTTGGCGTCATAAGTTATTGTAGCATTTTCGAGTCTTCCTCCTACTCTCATGATTTGTTCGGAGTCAAGGAATGGTGCTAAGTTCCGTAATCGACTGCGCTTCTTCACTTGTTGATGATTGGCTAACGATAGGTAATCATCTGCAAATTCATGCCTTTGAACAATTCTTACCATCGCCTTTAGCACCGTATGCCTTTCTTCGGCTGTAATAATTCCTGTCTGTTTGAGTGATGCTGGTACTTGCAGTCGTTTAAGAATCGACGTATGTTCACGAAAACATTTTGAAGCTTTAAAAATGAATTTATGTATTTTGTGGTTTGTACAATGTCCAATTGGTCAGAAATGATGAATGCTGACCTTTGCTTTCGTCTCAAGTTTCGAAGCTTGGTGGCTTATAACTTTCCTTCCATTTTTGTTCGCTTTCATGAAGGAAGCTGGGTCCATTTAATCATAAACTTGATTTTAGAAAGTCGTCTGGTAGTGCACCGCGTGATACCAAATCTGCTGGATTGTTCACACCCTCCACAAAGCGCCAACACTCAATATCCGATGTTTCTTGTATAATGGCCACTCTATTTGCTACAAAGGTGCACCAAGTACTGGACGGTTCCGCCAACCATGCTAGAACATCTGTGAGTGCGTCCAATAGAACATAGTATTTATAGTAATGTTTATAATAGTTTTAAGTCGAGAGACTAATTCAGCCATTAATTGTGGCTCTCGAGACTTAGCACATATCAAATTAATATGTATGTTTCCGAATACATCAACGCATCGCAGATACACACAAGATCCATACGCCTTCTCGCTTGCATCGGAAAAAGTATGGATTTGAGCATCTATTAGTTTGTCGAACGGAAATAGCCGCCGTGGAATTTTAGATTGTTCAATAAGATTGAGTTGACTTCTATACCTTGACCACATTGTATGCATTTTCAATGGAAGAGATTCATCCCAATTTAATGATAGTTCCCATAATTGTTGTAAGAATATTTTCCTAACAACTGGATTATCAACCCATAGGATTGAATAATTCCCAATAGTTCAGAATAACTTTTTTCCTAAACAACAACTGGATTTATAAACGACTCCTATTAGATTGATTTTAAAAATGAAGTATCTTCTCTTAGATTGAATTAAAAATGAAGTTATCTTCTCGTGGTTGCCAAATAAGTCCTAGAGTTTTTATAGCATCAGAATCATTGAACTGAATAGAGTTCTTGCGACTGTCTGAGGGTATGCTGTTTAATAGTTCTTTATTGTTTGAGCACCACTTCTTTAACTCAAAGCCCCCAGTGATTAGAGCCTCTTCAACTTGACGTTTTGTTTCCTTAGCTTCATCAAACGTATCAGCTCCGGTGATGAGATCATCTACGTAGAAATCTGACTTTATTACTTGGGAGCCTAAAGCAAACTTACTTTCTTCATCAATCGCTAACTGAAGCAGAGATCGCGTCGCCAAATATGGAGATGCTGATGTTCCGTAGGTAACTGTCTTCAGCTGGAAGAAATTCAACTCGTGACTTGGATCATTACGCCAAACTATATTCTGAAATACACAGTCTTCAGGATCGACAAGTACCTGCCTATACATTTTGCAAATGTCAGCAGTTATTGCAATGGGATGTTTTCTGAATCTCACGAGAATTGTAAAAAGATCTCGCTGTACCACTGGGCTTGTCATCATGATGTCATTTAATTAATAATTCGTGGCTGACTTGGCCGAAGCGTCAAATACTATCCTTACCTTGGTACTTGAGCTCTCTGGCTTTCAAACGCAATGATGTGGCATAACATATTTGACTGAGGAGACTTCTGTATCGTTGAGAGAATGCATATGATTTAGATAATAATATTCATGAATGAAACTCTTGTACTGCTGAAATAGTTCCTCATTACAACGTACAACGTGCGGTTCTTATTGATCAACAAGAACACGTGCGAACCTTGCTGTTCATCAAGTTGCAGAGCAAAGTAACTACAACTACACAACATGTGCGTAATCTGGTTTCGCTGCACCCATGGTATTGCGTTAGCAGCAAGAGGAATTCGCAATCTCCACTGAACGCTGAAGTGACAACACAAAACGTCCAGCTGTAGCGAGATTCATCAAATCATTATTTCGAGCTCAGAAGTAATAACTCATTTGGGAGATTTATGCCTAAGCAGCCAGATCACCATAGTCCAAACGGAATAACAATATTTAAGTATCGTTCTAAGCATTCTCTTTGTGTGCAAAATCTAGTAAATCTTTTCACATATTTTAGCTGAAGCGCAAATATATGTACTTATACGTACGTAAAACGATGCAATATAAAACGTCACAACATTTCAAGGAAATAATTGCTGTCGAATGCTATCATTATTATCACCGAACAAGGCCACTTCCAGTCCAATATCTTCAGCGTCCACTGTGCTGACAACCGGTAAGCTAGTTTTGCAATAAACAAATCAGCTGCTAGTGGGTGAGTATCAAGAGCAATTGCGAAACAATTAATTAAGAATTCTATACTAAACCAATCACATATATACTGGCAAATTTAGTCAATAAACACTAATATAGGACATATACATATATTACTAACCTCTAGATAAATATTGAATTCTGACATATTAAGATAAAAATAGCGACATTAACTCATCACGAAAGATTAAAATTTCAATTAACGTGATTCAAAGTGCAATCTACTCATAAATATTACATAGCATTTATTCGTAATCGTAATAATTGAACCCTATATATCGCGAAAATATCGTAAGGATGGCTGAAAAAAAGTTGCAAAGTCTCAAAGTACAACGTGCGGTGCTTATTGATCAACAGGATTGAACCAAGGAATTTATCCTACAAGAGGCTGATGGAGCGTGCTTAGAATCTTTCGAATTGCGATTATTCCATGTCGAGAAACAAATGTCTAAGTTTTTAGATATTCAAGCGGAGATAGAGAAGCTTGATGATAATGAACTTGGAGACAATAACCGCGCATCTTATGAAGAGACTTACTTTACTCAGCAACCAAAACTAACCACGTTAATACGGAAAATTAAACAAGAGCAGACACCTTCTAAAGTTGACGTGCGTTATTACCTATTAGGCAAAACAATATACCCCCCCCCCCCCCCCTTTTAATGGAAATGTCACCCAGTGGACTGAATATTATGAAACGTTCAAGATTCTGATTCATGAAGAGTCATCCTTAAACAATTTACAAATATATCAGTATCTGAAATCAACATTGGTAGGTCAAGCTGCGGCACAAATCGCCTCACTTGAACTTAATGCAGAAAATTGCGAAATTGCTCTGAATCTTCGTAAAAATAAGTATGGCGACAAGAAGATAATTTGCCAAGCTCATTTAAATGATCTTTTAAGCATTAAGGCTATGTGTAACAACAAACCTGACCTGATTCGACAGTTCGTGGATAAAACCAATGTACAACTTCGAGCACTAGAAGCATTGGGTCGGCCCGTCAAACAATGGGATGATGTCCTTGACATTACAAAGGCTTGATGCACCGCTAAGACCAGCCTGGGAAGACAAGGCACCAGAATCAAGACTAGCTACCATTCAAGAGCTTCTCTCATTTCTGAACAAGCAATCTGAAAAGATCGAGACTACCAGGAAGGCAAAGGGTGATAGCTGCCCACACGTTTATCTAAATAAAGGGAGATTAGTAAAAACTTCTCTAATTGTATCCAAAAATTGCTGCGTATTCTGCAAAAAAGATGCAAACTTAATTTACAAATGTAAAGTCTTCCTTAAATTAAGCGAACGAGGGAGACAAAACAAAATTCGGGATCTAAGACTATGTAGCAATTGCTTGCGGGATCACAACAAGGCCAATTGTAATTCGTCACATACGTGCCGAATTTGTAATCAAACACATCATACGTTACTACACAACACTAATGGGAAGGTTGAGATCAACGCACATGAGCCACAACCACAATTATCATCAAATTCTATCACAAGCAATTCAATATCGTTACACTCAACACAACATGATAAAACTAAGAAGTGTTCCTATATCCTTTTGCCAACAGTCATGATCAACGTAAATGATGCCGGCGGAAATGTCATCCCTTGCCGGGCAATCCTAGATTCAGCATCACAACTAAGCTTTTTATCTGAAAGGTTAGTACAACGGCTTGGTACCAAAACGCGAAAGACATCTATTACAATCAACAGCATTGGAGATTACTCTACACTGAAATCTCATCACCAGACACATTTGCATATATTCTCACGGTTCAATGACTTTACAGCAGAGCTCGACGCTGTCATTTTACCTAATATCTCTGCGCCTCAGCCATCAAATTACATTAATGTATCTTCCTGGGGCATTCCGCGTAACATTCAAATGTCGGATCCAGATTTTAATAAGCCAGGTCGTATAGATGTTTTAATTGGCGCTGAGCTTCATTACCAATTATTACAAGTGGGTCAAATAACGTTAGGAGAAAATCTACCAGTACTACAAAAAACAATGCTAGGCTGGATTATAGCCGGTAGAACATTTTCTGCCACATCAATATAGCTGCAATGTAGCATCCATTGCATCTGAAGAACAAAAATCTTTACACGAGATCATGAAAAGGTTTTGGGAGCTTGAAGGCCATACAAATGTTCCTACAACGTCGTGTAGAACAAAGGAAGAAAGGCTTTGCGAAGGGCTTTATATGTGCAACTATACGAGAAACTCTCAAGGGCGCTTCACAGTTAAAATTCCGTTTCGTTATCCTACAAACTACTTATGAGAAAGGACAGAAATGGCTGCGTATTTCTTTCGTTTTGGTTTATTTTTGCTTTCTTTTCTCTCTTTCTTCTTTTATGGTATTAGTTGTATCACTATAAATTATTTATAATCAATTTAGCTTGTTATTATTATTTCTTTTTCTCTTGTGTACCAAGAATATTATTACTACTGTAGTTAATAAGATGTTGTAATCTTTGGTATAACACCAACAAAATTATTATTTATTTTATTTATTTATAAAATTTTAAAACTCCACATGATGATAATACATCAACCGAAGTTTTCTTTAACGAAATGCTTTAACAACAATCTGAACTCGTAATTTATGTTTTGTTGGAGATGTGTATTGTCGCGAAAATATTGTCTAATCAAATTTTACTTAAGACGGCTAAAACAAAATCCTAAAATATTTAGAAAATCCAGAATTTTAAGGATTTCTCATAATTTTGTAACTTTTTTCCGTAGATTTTTTACAGAATATTGGAACACATGCGTCTACATATAAATATCACGTTGAGAGTTTTAAAATATTTTCTAGTTAAGTGAAAAAAAAAACTCATAGCAATGCTTAACTTAAAATATGAATTTACACACATGAAATTCCTTCATTATCATCTATGAAATACCCCAAAACTCACGTATAACAAACATAACAGATAGGTATACTTCGTAAAAAAAATTATTGTTGAACATGCTGATTTCCAAGAAATCATATTCTCAAATAAAATTGAAAGTTTACCTAACCGTTTATCCCATCCGTGAACCCCGCGTTCTCCTAAGGTTTTTTTCTGATGTCTTCTGAAAGTTTCATAATTGGTGTTCACTCACTTGACTTCCTTTCAAGAGTCACTTAAATTCAGACATGTCACCGAGTTACCCAACCACTTTGCAAATTTGCACGTTTCCCATTTTGCAAGCAGCCTCTTAAGGTTGTTGTTCCAATGTCAAACACCGAGGTAGGTGTAATAAAATCCTAAACGAATGGGGCCCTTAAATTGCATCCACATCTCTTACGCTTTAAATTGCCTTTATAGTATTTTATTCTCCACCCTTCTAGTTAGGAAATATTTTTTACGAGATATAATGCTGTCATCATACCCCATCCCGTAAGCCCACAATAATACCAAACCGTGAAAACGAATAGAGCTCTGAATTTTCTCAAGCAGAAAAAATGCAGTCAAATAAGATTCCCAGGGAGTCGATTTTGTATGTATGTATGTCCTGATGAAGCTAAATCATCCCGGATGACGAGAGGGGTAGTATGACAGGACGAATGGAGGAAGCTAAAGAAAAATTCTACTTTCATTCATGCTAACCATTCGGGATATTTCCAATTCTGATTCTATATAAAATATTTTTTTATTTGATATGCGTTTATGATGTTACATATGTATCCTTCTTAACCGAGGTACTGAGTATGTGTGGGATAGAATGGATTTCATGATGATACCTTACGTCTTGTCTAAATGGTTAAAATTGATTAAATCCCTCAGGAGAGCTTTGATGATGCTACGGGGAAGGGATTGATGACAAAATTGATTCTGAATTTTTTAAAAGGTTCAGACCGAGGCAATCTCTTGGATCCTGGAAATTTAATTTTAGAATTAGTAGATCCTCTTTTTTTTCTAAAAGGGACTGGACAAAAAAAGAAGATAACGACAAAATAAAAGAAAAAGGTAATTTATGCAAGGACAAAAAGCATTAGGTAAAACAAGTAATCTATTTATGCAAAAGTAATAGAAAAATAGGGATAAAAAATAAGGCCCAAAAAGGTCATGACATATGTCATTTAGAGAAGACTATTATTGGTTAGCGGTAGCAATTAACTCTGTAATGGGATCTCGGGTATAATTCTTTTCCTTTTTTAATGAGCATAGAAATAAAGAATTTGGTGTTGATTTGATGTCGTGGGTTGCTTTTGCTTATAGGATTCTGGAGTTCTCTACTTTATTTGTCATACAAATTGGTGTGGTAAATAAAGAAAACGCTGAGTTCTGTTTCTTTTTGTCTCGTTTTGTTTTATTCCACAGGGAGTACCTAAGTTTTTATTGTCAGATGACTTCTTTTTATCAATATTATAATAGATATTGACGTTTTTAAAGAAAAACTCTGAAAAACTATCACAAAAAGTCTTGAATAAAAATATTATAAACCAGAAGAAAATTATCTCGAAAAATCAAGAAGTAAAAACTTTAAAGTTCCTTGCATCTTTTTGCTGCAGTTTTTTAAAACCCTTAATTATGACAAATTTTAACTATAAATGCCGACATCATTTTTTCTTCCTGTCAAGAAAATGTTGAAGATGATCTTAATGCTGTAAGGATAATGATAGCAAGATAATGAACAATGTGTGTTCTTTAAGTCGTCAGTATTTTCTTTTTGAAAAAGTATTAAAATGTCGGCATATCATCATGAACCTGAATTTTGCTTTATCAGAATTATTTCCCGTTTTTTTTTGTTTTGTCTTCTTCTGTCTTTGTCATACCCCACTAGTAACACATCAAACTCCCAACTTTTTTCGAAATCCATCTACACTAAAGAGACTAAGAATTAATAGTATTATGGGCCCATTATTTATTTTGGTAATAAACCATGATAGAGTCTATGTCAATTGTATTATGTGGTATTTTGCCTGAAGTTTCGAAATCTACAGTGACTATGTAATTGCTTGGACTGAAAACGAAGATCAATAAATTCAGCGACTAAAGAAAGTTCTCACGTTCCGAAATTCCCGAGTTCAAAGTAATATGAAGGCATTCTTAGCAAAAAATATATAAACGAGTATTACACAATATGCTATGACTATTACTATTGTTCATAGGATTTATTATGATTAGATTTCAGAACACATTAAGATGACGCCTTTGAAAATTTTGAGAAAACGCAGATTGCTAAAGCAGTTCTAAAGATCTAAAGATATATTGAATAAGAAAACTTCGTAGGTACAACAAAACTATCACAGCAGCGTGCTTCAGAGCTAGCGAAACTACCGATATGGTTGAAACTCAGCACATACAAACTAATTAACAAAAATGGTGATAAGCTTAATTGTTTACTCGATTTCCGTTAAAGCGAATGATAGAACTGTTTGGGGTTGCGCCTTTACTAGCTGGGATGTGACCAACTTCTGTGGATTTATTTTTTAAATT